>JPFL01000630.1:0-24049 GCA_000733385.1 Paramecium biaurelia
ACAATTCATCAAATGTCTGAAGAACAAGAAATTGATTGGGGAGTTGGTGCTTAAGCATTATATTATATGACTAGAGCAACCAAAGATTGCAGTAAAAGATGTGGAGCATTAAAAAGTGAATCGAGATTTTAATGAGTCTGAAAACAGAGTGTTTAAGTAATCTAATCAAACTATATAATTTCAATAGAGAAATGCGCTGTTTACCATGCTGGAGCATCAAGTACTCATATGAGATTTTTAATCAACTATGCTGAGACAGTGCATCTGCAATGAAGAATTTTCATATAATAATCATATTAAAATAACATAATCATAAGATATTTATTTTAAGTATTTTCATAATTCCTATTGCTATACACAAATTTGATCATAACAAAAGTCTTTCTAATTCATGAAATAAATTAATTATAGAATTTTCATCATCCTCAATGTAATTACTTAATTTCATCTCCAAAAATCTTACTTCAGGGGCTTCAAATTCAAAATCTCCTGTTTTGTAAAAGTCCCAATCCTCATGAATGATATTTATTTTGATTTCATTTGTTATCTCAACAGTTTAAGCTTGTTTATGATATTCTTAAATTATTTACTATTCAAAATAATTATCTAATTATTATAATTTTTCATTTAATTTTATATTTAGATCTCTATCTCCATAATATTGTTCTAAGTTTTATAATGCATTCAATTTATATCTTAAATTTTCAAGACTACAATCCTCTAAATCTTTGTAATCATATGGCTAGATATTTTTACAATATTCAAATATAAATGATAAATCTTTTATTGCACTTAATTTATCTATATAAATATAATATTTAAATGCAAGCAAGATTAAACTACAAGAGTAGATATCATATTAACTATTATGAATGTTGAAATTGATAAAGTACTTTTACTCAAAACTCATAGCAATACTATAGATCTGTTGAGATATTTTTAATTCAATACAAATACTTTTAAACATATCTAGAAACTAATCTCTATTAGATTCCTAATATTCAATATTAAATTGTTTTAATAATTTTACTGCTTGATGTCTAATAAAACCAGTTTTCGGTAGATGTTAAGGAATTGTTAAATATTAACTTGTAGTGTCATTCATTAAATGTGAAAATCCTTCCAAATAATTTATTTTTTTTTGTTTAATCAATTAAATTAATTTACTAGGAAAAATTTTATTACCTTAGATCAAATTTGTAGCAAATATTAAAATTAATCCAAAAGTAAAATCTAATGGTATCAAATTTATTTTTTTTTTAGAGAATAGTTTATTGTTTATATTGACAGTTACATCAGTCTCTTAAGTGATGATTTCTTTTTATGAACAAGATTTCAAAAATTAGTAAATATATTTAATTTTTCTCGAGATAAAATTAATATTTCTTTTCTTTAAATTTTTGTTAAGATTCTTAAAATCAATATTATTCCATTATTCAGACATCTCAAAAAATGTATTTTGACATCCTAACATATAATTTAAGATATCTTAAACTAATACATATTCCTTTTATAAAAAAGGAGACATTTCTTAAAACAATTCTTAACTTATTTATTTAAAGGATAGATTTTGAGTATTGGTATTTGATTTAATATTTTTAATCTTTTTGATTGCTAGATTTAAGTCATTGCTTATAGTATTGTAGAATTTTTCAAAATAAATTTCAATTAAAGCATAATAAATTGTATTTGTGAGATTAGTTGAAGAAAGTATTCCATTAATAAATGTTGATTTATCTTAATTAACAGGAATATCTAGAATCTATGATCCTTTTCTGTGGACAGATTATTTTCTTTTTGAAATAGTTGAACTGGGATTACCTCCTTATTTCAATTGAAGTTTGATGATTCTTTTTTAATAGAATGGAGTTTTTGGTTTGGATATTTTCTTTTTAATTTATTAGATCTCTAATATTGAACTTTAATTTTATTAATCCTATGTAAAATTATTTTAAAGTTATTTTTCGAAATCATGATCAAAGTCATCTTCTATTTTAATATTTAGTGTTGATTCTGTATTAGATTTATTAAATTTATATTTAGAATTGACAATTCTATTCTCAGAAAATGCTTAATGTCCTTTTCTTGCAATAGTCCAATTCGAATTGACAGGTTGATTGATGTGATGAAGCAGATATCTTTAATAAAGTGGTTTTATATCTAAATTCAATTGCTTTCCAATAAAATTAATAAACTTAGTAAATGCTGCTAAATATTATATCCAATTTTATTTAATATGCTCAGATAATGTAAGATTAAGTTGAATTTCTCTTTCTCTCCTTTATTTAATATGTGAGGTAGTTCTTTTAAGCACATATTTTTAATATTCTTGTTCAGTTGAGAATATATGATTACTTCTCTAATTATATAAGTGATATTTTCATACAGTAGCATTTCCACATCCAGTACAAACAAGTGAAATACCCTTAATAACTAATCTATTTCCACAGACATTACAACTCATGGCATCCATATGAGTATATATAATTTCAATAAAATAATTATATTACCATTATTTAAATTTAAAATGAATAGAATATTTTATTCTTAAATTATATTCAAATGTAACCAATTTATTTTAGTACGTTCTTAACAAAATGAATTAAGATATCGTATCTCATTTTAGGGGTTTTCAATTTAGGCAATGGTAAATAAGTTGTAATTTGTTCATACATTTTTTTTGCTTTTCTGAATTTCTCTAATCGACAAATTTTCTTAGAATCTTACTCCTATTCTCTGGTGATTATCATAAGAGGAATGTTGCTTGAAATTTCCTCATTTATTGTTTACAATGGTTTAACAACAACAATCTTCCCTTTTATTTTGAAATTATCAGTTTCTATTTAATAAATATGAGGAGGCAAATAAGTATTTTCACCTATTCCTCCAAAACATAAAATGTTACTACCATACACACAACTTGAATGACTCCATCTTTTTGTTTACAATCCTTATCTTTATGCTATAGTCCAATAACATTTCTAAAGATTAAAAATATAAATCTCATTTTAATATTCCCTTTTTTCTTAGGATCTTCCTCCTATCAAAATCAAATAATCACCAGCATTTTCCATAGTGTGATTGTATCTACTCTCTGGTGCTTAACCTGAATATTAAACTTTCTCCCAACCAACTGGATGAAGTCCATAAAATATCATTTTCATTAAAGGAAATGAATTTAACTTAACTGTTTATCCACCAAATATATAAACTGTTTCAATATTTCTTTTATAATCATATGCAGTACATTAAGCATGTTATGCGATACCTTCTTCAAATAACAATTTTTATCCAGTCCATCTTTTAGATTCCATAGAAAAAATTAATGTGTCATTCAGTAATTTCTCTGCTGAATCTAATCCACCAGTAATTACCATCAATTTTCCAAACAGTACAGATGCCTTATGCTCTCTCCTTGGTTCTACTGATTCAAATGAAGTAGACCATTCATTAGTTATGGTATTGAAAAATCCAAGAGTCGAATAAACTTACCTTATTTTCATTTTATGATCATAATAACCAGATCCTCCAAAAACTACTAAAAACTATTTCCATACTACCATGGAATGACTAGTTATAAATAGTTAAACTTTTGAACAATAATTATTCCATTCCTGCTTTTCTATTTGCTATAATTAAATATATACATAAATCGAACCACCAAATTTCATTGGTTATACCTCCTCCACTCATTCCTCCAAAAACATACATCCTATCTCTGACAACTCCTATTTATGCAGACTCTCTTCTACTAGGGACAGCATAAGAATAAGAGTTTAAAGTTTCTTCAAAAAATGAGACAACTGTTTATTCTTCCTTAGTGTCTTCTTCAGTAATCTTTCTTTTTTATTATTATTGTTTTTAAACAGTAGGCAAAATTTATTTTTCTGAACTTGTGGATATTCCTAACTATTTTTCTAAATATTTTAATGTTAATGGTTCTCGATGTGGAACTTTACGTTACAATGATTTAAATTTTCTTTCACTTAAACTAATGTCTCTATAGGTTTAAGACATTTTGTTTCTTTGTAATTCAAGAAAGCTTTGCTATATAAACTTTTATTAAGATTTATTGGCTATTAATTCACAAAATCCTCCAGGTTAGCTTCTACGAATGGAATGAAAATGAGATGAAATATCTTCTAAAGAACTGTTTTCTATACTTGGAAGAGCCAACATTAATTTATGCTCAGATTCCATTTTTAATTTCTTTTTTTTCTCCAAAACATATTATGAATTACTTTGATGTCTTATGGCAAGTAGCATTGATTCATCCTTTATACTTTTCAATAAGTCCTTATACTTGTCTCTTTCTAAATTTAAGTTAGCAGCATTCATTCACTAATTATAGACAAATAAAATAATAATTGTAAAGGAAACTTAACTTATGTTCTTAAAAAAAGTAATTCATTAAATAATTTCATATAAATAATCATTAAAAAGACTTGTAAAGAAAAAGAAGCAGACACTAATTAAGATTTCATTTTTCATCTGAAGACTCAGTATCAAGATGATCTAAATCATTTTAACTTTTCAATTTAAACTTGTCAAATCTTAGAATTAATCCTTTTGTCCACATTTTATCAATTCTATCTAATCTCTTATTGATTTGATGATATTTCCATACAAATTATTCCATTTCTTCTAAACTATAATCCTCTTGAACCAAATCTTTTATCCATCTAGGATAATACCTATTAATTCTCTAAGGAGATGATGCTACAGTACCTCCTTAGTAGGTTTACACAATGTTACTTAAAGTTGGGTATACTTTAACTGATTTTTTGTTATGCATTAAAATAATCTATTTTATTTAAACATCACTAAGTCTCCAATTAAATTTAGTATATTTATGATGATCTATTCTTTTTCGAATAGAACTTCGATGTACTGATTGACTATGAACTGATGAAGACTTCCTAAAAAATACTTAAAATTTATCTGACAAACAACGTAATGGAAATACTCTCTTAATTAAATTATAATTATCTAAATCTTTCCAATCTTCTGGTGGTGTTCGATTTAATTATTAGTTAAAATGAATAATTAGAAACACTACAGACTTAAATCTTGCTAGTAATTAATCATATTTATGTCTCTTTTTATCTATCAATAGCTAAAGCACCAATTAATTATATTCATTAATATTTTTTAATTCTCTTATTTCTCTTTACTTTTTCATTTCCTATCTAGTATATTGTAATTATTCATGGCTGAATTGTATTAAAACCGATCTTCTAACTTTTTTTCGTTAAGCTAACTAATATGGTTTATAGATACTTACATTTCTCTACTTATAGATTATTTATCAATAATTTACGTCTTCTGTGAAATAATTACTAAACTTCAAAATACAAATTTGGACTCATCTTCATTGATTTCTCTAATATTGTGTAATCAACTTTTAAAATCAAAGATCTTTGTAATGCTACGGCATAAGTTGCTCTCAATGTTTCTTCAATAGCTTCGAATTCTCCAAACATTGTCCCTTCTAATATATTTAATAAAGTGAATTTGGTCTTTGTCATTATTCTTACATCACCCTACAATAAAAAATAAATCTCATTTGAATTCTATCCTTCTCTATAAATAAGATCATTCTCTTCAATTACAAAGAATTGAACATTATTTAATAATTCAATAGTAAAATTAATATCTTACATAAAGAAAGGAACTGCTTCACAAATTTAAAGCATTCCACTTAAAACTAGATAATTTTATATTTAGTATGGTAAATCTCGAACCATTTTCTTATGATAACTAGACCAGAAGGCATTATTATTTAGATTAGTTGATATAAATCTTTAAAACTAATTTTTTATCTTTTCTGGGAAATCAGATATATAACACAATTACTCTAATTAAAGATAATATTCATCATCCTAATTAATCCCTGATCTTTACATCATATATGCAAAATCTCCTATTGTAAAAGTATAAAACCCAACTCCTACAATCAACCATAATGTTTGATATTCATAAATTATGAATTTAGAATTATCACCATATCCAATAGTAGTTATTGTCTATGTAGACTGATAAAATGCATCTAAATAATCTATCTCTAGTAAATAATGATATCCACATGCAAATATGTGAATCAATAGAAAAGCTGTTACCATAACATCTATTATAAACTTAATTCCTTCTTTTAATTATATATTATTATCTGGCATAAATGATGCTACTACTTTTTGTTATTCTGCCTAACCTTTATAACTATGCTTTTGTTTATATATAAAATATTTTAGAGTTCTACAAAATCTAAAAAATCTCAAATTATCTATTCCTAATTAAATCCAAGGAAAAATTGATAGTAAATCAAAGATAAACCATGTTTTTAAATAATGTGTAGCAATATCGAATATATATATTTTTAAGGAAGATGTTTCATCAATGTAGGCTGTCAAAAAGGTTAATAGTATATCAATAGAGAAAATAACATCCAAAATTATCACTATAATATATAAATCTCCTTCTAACTCATCAAATGTTATAAACAGCGGGTAAATAATGCAAGAGCAAAATTACAGTAGGGTTATGACTTTCATCCAAAAAATAATAAAACAATCGTCTGGATAAAATGGAATCATTTTTGTTCTTTTTTAAAAATAAAACTCTATTCTTTATTACAATCTCTCCTTTCGATATTATTCTAATGAATCAAAAAAACATTATATGATGATCAATTTTCTTACAATCCTGGCAAATACACTCCTAGTATCTCTTGTTATTGTGGTTTTATCTTCTTATGTATTAAAAGTCCTGTCAATTAATCAACTCAAATACCCAAATATAGAAACAGTAGCTTAAGTTTTTAATTTTCTGTTTTAGGAACCGTGTAACATATATTGTGAGGAAGGTCTATTTCTTTATATTGGAACGTCTACAGAACATGCTCCCTAAGTTATTAATTATTCTGGATCTTCACGATCGCTTATAAGCTGCATAAATTGACTGAATAATAATTATTTTCAATTCTTAATTATAATGAAATGACAAAAATGAAAAAAATATTGTTGAATCTCAAACATAAAATTATGTTATAGATAATTAATACCTCTAATGAATATAATGAATGAGACAACATATATTTTAGGACATATAATTTGTTATTTCACTTTTTAGTGAAAATTTTGTTGTAATTTCATTTTGAATTTTATTTAATCAATTTTATGACATCTCTAATAGTTAAGCGAAATTGTTATATAACATTCAGATCGTAAATATAATTAGGATAATCATGATTCTTTTATTTTTGGAATTCTTGCCCTTTATTTATTTAGTAAATCAATTCTTTGAAAATGAATATAGAGTTGAAAAGCAACAAATATTACAAGTATCAATTAAAATAACCTCTTAAAATAATCTTCTTATTATTGATGTTCAATTATTCTATTTATTACTCTTATCATTCCTATTAATGTAAATGGTATAAAGATAAATATTAAAAGCGAAAATAACTTTTTCATAAATTTAGATTTGCTGACATAATATACTGACTCAGTAAATTCCATAAATGCCCAGCCACTAATTGTCTGTCTAAATGAGCAAAAACATAATTAGGGTCTCATGAAATACCATTAAAATATCAGTCTCATAAGAAAGATGTAGTATTTCAAAATATTTCTTGAAGATAGAGCTTGGGCCTATTTAATGAAAATAATTTCAAAACATTTTCCAATATTTAAAGCTTTGACTATTTTTAAAATGTTGGATATGTCATCAATTTCATGTTTGGATTAGTAAATTATTAATGCCATAGTTTGGCTCCAACCAATAATTCTTAAAATATTATACATTAGAATGATTTCTTCAGATATTTTCATTTGAATTATTATACTTTTTTTTAGCACAATTTTTATAATGAACAATTTATTATTATTATATTGTATTAATGTCGAAATAATACTATAATAATGTGTGGTAGGAGATAATTAATGATATTCAAGATTTAATGCGATTATTTTAAAACCATCCTAGGATCAATTTTAACATTAAGCATAAAAATTAAATTTGAAGGAATTGTTAGAATTAGCAATACTAAGAATGATTGAAAATAATACATTAGTTATATAATATATACGCTCAAATAGATATCAATCAGATATGGTTAATTTGGATGAATTAATAACAGATTTAATATTAATACAAATTATTTAAAGGTGGCTATTCCAAGATATTTACAAGAGAAACAGACAAAGAAAGATTAGATGAGAAGAACTTTATAATAAAAAAAACATTGTAAGATATGGATTTGGGTTAGCCAGAGGGAGGAAGGTATGGTATTTAGAGAGGAAAGCAAAGCAAATAACTAAGGAAAGAAAGATTACGGAAAGAGAACAACACAAAAAGATAAGCTGAAGATGAGGAGACAAATATGAATAAGAAAATGAGAAAGCTGTTTTGATAATCTAAAAAAATTTTCGAAGGATATAAAGGAAAAGAAGAAGAATATATTATGAGAGAAGAAGAGATGAAATTCTTAGAGATCCAAAATAATCAAATTCATAACTCTTGAAAAAATAAGAATAAATTAAAAGTATAAAATAATCATATTATTTTAGAATGGCTTTATTTCAATAATAATATATGAAGATTAAAAAGGATAAAAAGGATAAGAAAGAAGAAAAGAAAGATACAATAGATCTTACTACAGGCATAAAAATAAATGAAAGAGTTGAAGAATATTTGACAACTTGGAGATCCAAGGATGATTCAACTAGTTTCCAATGAACTTTTGTATCTGATGTTGCAAAAGGTTTAGTTAGATCATCTGTATATACTTAAATGAATATTTAATTGACAAGCTAATTGAAATTGAATTAGACATTAGAAACTTATTCTCTTATTTAAAAAACCTAGAAATAGACGACCAAACCGGAAGCACCAAAACCTCCTAAACCAAAAAACCTTAAAGTACCTGAAGCGGTGGTGTAAAAGGAAGAAATGTCTTTGATTTGTTAAGTGAATTATTAGAATATGGAATTGTGAAAAAATGATACCAGCCAGTTTGGCTGATCTCAAGGTGAACACAATGTTTTGGGGGCAACATAAGAATAATAATTCTCAAGCACACCTGATCCTTATTATCCTTAATTAAGATCTGCATTAGTTGAATTTAATGGAATGTTGTTGGGTTCTCCAATTCTGAAAGAAAATTTAGATAACTTAACTCACTTCTTATTCTTTGGACCATCAGGATATTGTAAAACCTTATAAATCAAATCTTTGGCAAGTGAATGTAATGCTATGTACTGGGTATTACACCTAGTTCTCGAGAGATTAATAAAAGTTTTCTGATAAATCTTTAATTGGAAATGCTTTTTATGTAGCAAAGGTCTTACATCCAACAATTATTTTTATGGATAACATATAATAAGTTGTCGAATCTGCTAAAAAGAAAAAAGGTGTTCCTGCACCTTCCTGGGCAAAATTAATAAAAGTCACTTTAAGATTTTAACAAGGCTAAGATTATAGAACCAACCACAAGAGTTACTTTTATTGGTTGTACAAATTAGCAAGAATTAATAATTATGAAAGATACTAAGAATTTCTTTGAGAAAAGTTCTTTTTCCCTATTTTAAATTATGATACTAGAAAGACTTTATTAAAATATTTTATTGAAGAAAAAGGAGTAAATTAGAACCAAATTTCCCTATTAGTTCTTTGGCCCATTTAATAGAAGGATATACTGCTAGATCTTTCAAAAATATTATTAATAAAATTTAAACACCTGAAAGAATGAATGAAACAAATTCCAGATGAACCAACCATTCGCGATTGGTGAATTTATGGTTAGACTTTCAAGACAGCCATATGTAAAGCCATAGGCTGATTATGATAAAATAAGCGTATTGTGTTTAAGCACATAGACCTTCTTTGAAGAAGTGATAGGAACAAAAGATAGAAGTGATAAGTCTAAGGTTGTTGCTGTAGACCCAAAAAAGGGTGGGAAGAAAAAATGATATATTAATCAATAAATCAAACATAAATAATAAATATTAATAATAAATGGCGTGCTGTACATGTTCCTAATCGCTGATTTTCACCATAGTCTTGATCACATTATTGTTTGCAGCTGTCACCATTGATGCTGTTAGATTTGCTTGGTTAACTATTTCATTTATGTTCGGAATAATGTTAATGATAGGTAAGATATCATCAACTAACTTAATTAATAGATTACATGTTTTCTAATGAAAAAGGCTTCATGTATGATCCAGATTATAAAACATGGAGATAAAAAACTCAAACAGATGCATGATTATTCTATATTTTACATACATTTAATGCATAATTCATTATTTTGCTCTATATTATAATTTATTATATATATACTTAATTGTGTTTATTTATTTACTTATATTATTAATAATATAAAATATTTCATCAATGAATATAGTCAGATTACACCATTTAGCCGAACAAAGATGTAAACCACTTGGATGTAGAATGAAATCTTGTTAAGAATCAGCTCAGGATCCAAATTTATGTTAGTAATATCATCGAGAGCTCTTAGAATGTATTTCAAAAGAAAAATCAAGACTTATTGATAATTGGAATAGAACAGGCAAATTCTCATCTTGATTATTCAATATTCATTTCTATTAATATCTAAATATTTAGATTATATGAAAAGCGAAGTAATTGATTTAGAATCCACTAAAACTAAACAGATGGAAAACCTGCATTTACTTCTTTTAGCAGCCTATTTACAAATTATTAATCTTTCAACTAAGCCATACATAAATTATCTTATAGATTTTCGGAGGATTTAGTTGATGTATTACACAAACTAATTTTGTTATTGAATTATTCAATAATAATGAGAAAAATAAATAAGAAAAAAATTAATGGTTCAGAATGAATTGTGAAATCTTTAATAAAATCCCATATACTCATTTAATTACATTATATTTATATTCGGATTGAATCTTCTCTACTCTGGAATGAAATTGTTCATAAAAAATAAGAGATTTATATTATATAAGGTTAAATTATAGAGTAAAAAAATTAAAAGGACAAACACAATTAACCTTTTTCTCATCTTAAGAAGAACGAAAACCATGAAAGAAGGAAATTGCCTCAAATGAGATTTATTATAAGTGTAATAAATTAAATAAAGTTAGAAAAAACTAAAAAAAATGATAAATTTGTATTGATTCTACATTAAATTGAATACAGAGAAGAATAATAAAATATAAAGAGAAAATAAGATAATTGTAAAGTATCTGCCATAAGAAAGTGATTAGGGGTTATTAACGGGATAAAACTATAGTATAATTTAATAAAAATAAATGTTGGAGAGTTTCTAACAATTTTTTTAAATGTTCACAGAGGAGATTGATGTGTTAGAAAGAAACCTGGAATCTTTTCCTTAATCCTCTGAAAAAGCATTGCATCATTAAGTTTCCGGATTTTATGATTTAAACAATAAAGAAATGGAATCATATAGAAAATATTGTCAATGTAGAGGTAATACTAAAGGTGAAATTATTGGCTGCTTAATTTTGAATATTTAAGGAATTTTTAAGAAGAATTAAACCAATAATTTAAAGGATAAATTTGGGTAAATTAAGTCACCATAAGGAAATTAAATTTGAATATGCGAATATTATACAAATAAAAGCGAATTACATTAATATTATAAATCAATAATAATAATAATATTTATTTTTAATTTGTGTTAATTAAACTAGCTAACCCTATCTGTGTTACTTATCATTACTTTTATAGAGTGAATGAAGTGTCAATGATAGGGAATATAAAATTGAAATAATAGAATCGTAATAATTGGATTTAATGCAATTATTATTTTTTTCACTATTTCAAACAAAATTATCTAATTTATTCATAAAAAATATTACTTTACTTAAATGGGTTGTGGTAGTAGCGCAGGAGCTGTGATAGAACAAAATAGAGCACCTGGTTTCAAAGGGCCAGTTTTTATGACCATGAAGCATGCTTTATTAGAAAGAGATGTAAGATTCATCGGAGTTATGGATCCTTACGTCAAATTAATTATGGGGAGACAAGAGTTTAAGACACCAGTTGCAAAGGAAGGAGGAAAACATCCGTATATATATATTTCTTATTAATTTTAAATAGAAAATGGGAAGGATGCACACACACATTTTAAAAATTGCTAGGAGAACCAGATGTAATCATAGGATAAGTTTGGTGTGAAAATACTGTAACCTCCGATATTCTTATCGGTGAAGGGGCATTTTCTTTGACTTCTATAAGAAAAGGAAATGCTGAACCAAAAAGAATTTCATTTCTACTTTTCCATAATGGCGAAAAAGCAGGTGAAATCAGTTTGGAAGCCACTTTTACTCTTGATCCAAGTGGAAAAGACTTACCAGAAATCAAGGCTCCGGAAACTGAAGGAAGATTTGTTGTAAAACCAAAATTCGGTAGATTAAAGAAGAATACCAACCTATTATTAAAAATGGATCCCTTCTTAACTATTCATTTTGGTAATGAGACTATGAATACTTCTGTTGATGCTGCTGGACATACTACACCGAAATGGAATGACGAAATAGTATTTACAAGAGAAACAAATGAGGATACCTTATATATAGAAGTTTGGGCTGAATCATTAATTGGTTGGAACGATTTCTTGGGATGCGGTAAAAAAATTATTAAACTAATAGGTTATGCCTCAATTACTGATTCATTATCACTAAAAGAAAATTAATTGTAAACAGTTACAATATTTTATGATGGTTCAAATGTAGGAGAAGTAGAGATAGAATGCTCTTTTAAGACAGCTAAACCTTAAGATTATTTGTAAAAGGACAAGCAATCAACTGAAGCTCCTACAAAGGAATCATTTTAATAATAACTTTAATAATATTAATAGCCGTAATAATAACAATAATAATAATAATAAGCTTTTCCTTAATAATTAAATTAATTCGTTCAAAATTATGAAGCTAGATATCAAAATAGTTATGGATAATAGCCAATGAATGGAAGAGTGGATTTCACTTATCCTAACGGAGATCAATATTCTGGAGACATGATGAATAATTTAAAACATGGTTAAGGTAGACTCTAATTTAGTTATGGTGGGTATTATGAAGGTTAATGGGCTAACGATTAAGTATTATAGTTTAATAATGTCTTTTAGTACAATGGAATGGGAGTGTTAGTAATTGGCGATTCTAGATATGAAGGTTAATTTATAAATGGAAAAAAAAATGGATAAGGTAAATAGGTTTGGAACAACAGATAGCAATATGATGGATAATGGGTTGACAACAATATGCATGGAAACGGGTATTATATTTAAATATCTAGTGAATGGACTTTTGTAAATGGAGGTAAAAAGAAGGGGGTTTGGGCAAATGGAAATAGATTAAGATGGTTGGACGATGATTAAAATATCATTTCTTCTAATAAAACCATGGTCTCTGGGTTTATGTTAACAAGTCCAAATTAATAGTTTACTTTATCTTTCTTTCATGATGGCAGGTTATTCATCTTCCATAATTAGACAAGATAACCAATCTTCTCAGTATTCTAAAAAATAATAAAAATAGGCTATTAATTTTAACCGACAACCTATCCCACCTGTCTGGTTGAAGTTTGATCAATCAGGAGGAGAATTATAAATGATTGATGCAAAAGGAATGCCATATTGGGTAACTGGATAAAACTTTGGAAATTTTGCTCCTCCTTTTGTTTTGATTTTGTAGGATGATGGAAGACTAGTTATCTAGGATGCTAATGGATAACCAAAATGGTATTCACATTGACATAATCCACATATAAAAATTATAATAAATATTATGTTTTATATCCATACACTAAATCTATAAGCGAACCTAGATCCATTATATTTTAATTCCAGCACTTCATCTTTCAAGTATTTTAAGTCTTTTTCAAACTAATTTTTTGAGTATAATATTTTAATTAAATTATAATCATGAATTAAAGTTATTTACTCTAATTGTTCACACTCCCTATTGCTGAAGGATTGTCTATTGTTGAATTGGATCAACTTTTGGATTACATTGCCAAAGTGTATTCTAACCAAGAAAATTAATAATCTGTCGATTTATACATGGAGAACAATTTCTCCCTAAAATTAATTATGATCATTAGATCGATTTATCACTTTGATTCCATTATGTAAATGAATCCTTAAAAATACAATGTTTAAAGGTTCAAGCAACTTGTAATCTTTGCAACTATGTAATTAAAGAAACTATAACAAATTACTTCTGAATAAGATTAGTAAATAATATTTTCTTTATCCATTCATTTAGGAATTAAATATTACAAATCTCATAATAAATTAATGTCCCATCTTATTGGGATTGTTTTTGAAGCATTTTAAGAAAAGAATGAATTATTTGACTTTTTATTGCAATAAATGTCGCAATCTTTAGTAGGTAGTCATCAATAAATGCCAACATCTATAATATCAATATTATTTATTTTGGATTAATTGTTAAGATTTTTACTTAATATTAGAACTCTTGATTAATAATTGTAAATTATTGTTGAGCAAATATTTCAATAATTCTAATATATTGATTACTCAAGTATTGATCTTCATGTTGGAAAAACATTAAGCAGTATAATTGTTATATGCGTTTAAAAATACAATTTCTATTAACAAGAAAAATTATTAATATTATCTCAAGATTAATAATTATTAAAATTCATTTCAAAATATTTGTTGCAAGACAATATTATTACTTCAAATCTACTTAAATCTTTATGCATACTAATTAAAAATTAATCACAAGTTCAAGCCCAATTAAAATTTGATACAGCATAGATACCCTACTTAGCCTAATTGACTAATTAAATATTACCATTACTAATATAATCATTTTTGGAAAAGAAATTTGATTACCCAACATCTTTATCAGTTTTACAATTTGTAAATGAATGTTTAAGTTATTCCTTTTCGTACGAATTTTTTTACAATAATCAGCATCAACTTTTATTTAATTTAATTTTTGACTACCTAATATTTGATGAAGAAGAAAATTAAAATTTTTATGAAAACACTACAGATTTTTATGAGTATATTTAAGCCATAATTAAATTTGATGATTAATTTAGTAAGCAAGATACAATAAAAAGTTTAATCGCATAAATTTTGGATAAACTTTCCAAAAATATAGATGGATTCTTAAAGAACTATTATGACTTATGTTATGAATTATTACTATTTCATTTTGAAGTGATTCAAGAAACAACTTTATGCAATAAATTACAATCAGAAATTACTTTATGTAATTTTTTTGTTTGCGCTTCTGATTTAAGATATAATGCAATAATCCTATCTTTATGCATCCTAAATAAATAACTTACTACAAGAAAAGATGTTAGATAAAGTGTTGAATACTTTTTGAAGCAAAACCTAAAGTATATGAAAAAAAAGGCTGATGCTGTTGGCAAGTGCTTGGGAATGGAATTCATTAAAATTGTTTTGCCATAAATATTTTCAAATTCTGATAGATCCTTTTCAAAATGTATAAAATTCTGTTTTAGAATTTTAAATTAATAAAAACAAAAAAGAGGTGTAAAGTTATTTGCTGTTAAGTGCTTAATTAATCTGATATAGAATTAGGATGTTTAACTAAAGATGGAAGATTCAATAGCATTCCAACATTTTGAATTTTGTGATTAATTAGCATTATGTGAACTTGATATATATTATGAGTTTGCATTAATTGTTATCTAGAATTGCAATTTAATTGTAGATACTTACCTTGATGACATTATGAAATCCATTGCTAGGAGAATTGATTTTGGTTGTAAAAAAATCAAGACTAATCAAACTTAATATATTAATCATACATCAATCGTTTTTAGTTGCATTAAGATTATTGATATATTATTGTCTTAACCATATACACTAAAATATACTGTATTTATCATTAAATATTTAATAGGCCTAAATAGAACCAACCTTAAATTAAATTTTGAATTAATTATTACAACCAGAAACTTTATTGTTTATAGATGAGATCTTTGATGCTTGTTCTAAATTCATTTCATATACAAAGGGGTTAACAGAAATTATATATATCATTTATGACAGTTTACCTGCTATTATAGAAAAAGAAGACAAATTAACAATTGAGAGTGTTTTCAGGTTATTTTTGCAAAGCACAATTCATGCCTCTGAAGTTGTAAAATCAAAACCTTAGTGGATATCTATTGTAAATGTTTGATATATTTTTAGATGTTAAAATTTGTTTATTCTGAGCTTCAAAAAAATAATTCCATTGAGGATGTTATCAGAATCTCAATTTTGATTCAAATATTTTATCAGTACTATAATTTAGATGAATGCTGTTTATTGTTAACAGAATAATTTTATAAAATACTTTCACTATAATTATAATAAAAAGAAATATTACCAAAAACTTTTATTTCAATTTTTATGCCTGTAATTATTGATAATTCTAAATTGTTAAATACACATTTAAGATAAATCATTATTAACACAAGTACCTATTTGAATTTGACATTTGGAAGAGCATTAACTGTATACAATTATAAGTTTTATTTTATTATTATTCACTTCCTAATATTGAACTCTAATCTTCTTTATGAAGAACAACATAGATAATAAATAATTGAATAATTATTCAACAATTTCCTCAATAAATATGCTGCATATATAGAAAAGATAACTTTTCATTAAAAAATTGGGAATTAAACCTTAGCCTAATAGGTAAAATATATACGGATTATATAGTAGGAAAAAACAATCCCATTTGATCTAGAATATTAAGATAATTAATTAGAAATACATTTGAAAGAGATGTCACACTACAAGAAAGAAAACTAGATTGAAAAACAAAACCTAGTTGATCTTGAATCTACTCACATTATGTCACAAAAGCAATAAACTTAGATAGTTTAAAATATATTACAATATCTAAAAATAAATTATCCAGCAACATTATCTCATTTAACCCAAGCAGATAACTTATTATTAAATTCAATATTATAAATTAGAGAAATTGACTCATAAAATTAATAGGGTGTAAGATAAATTATGAGTGTTAAAATGCTGTAAAGGAAGTCTTAAAATTTGAAATAGTACAATGTTATGTGATATTAATATAACCGATAGGTTTTAAAAATTATATAATATTTAATAATAATAATAAATGTTAAATTGTAGTTGTAAATCCTCTTCAGTTTAAATGACAGAGGAGTAGAAAAAAGAATTGAGATGGAAAAAAGAGATAAATTTGCTTGAAAATTACAGTATCCATTCTCATTATCAATTTAGACATTAAAATTGGATTAAATTGCTTCTTATATGATTATGAGGTTGAATACCAAGGAAAATAGTATGATATTCACACATTTTGTGGAGGAGAATCTGATAAGGTTCTATTTCATCATAATTTTACAGGAAATAGTTTTGATGCTACATGGCTATGGAGGATCGAATGTTCACTATTGTAGGATTTACGAACAATTAATTAGAAAATTTAGAATATATTCGATTGACTTGCCAGGCATGGGATACTCAAGTAAATCAGATATCCTAATGGAATCATATGAAGATGCAATTGAATTCTTTATGGGAACAATATCAAAATTCATTGAGAATGTTATTAAAGAAGAAAAAATAATTTTAATTGGCCATTCATTTGGCGGATTTTTAGCAGCTCACTTATTCACAAGAATGCCCCATTTATTCTCAAGGCTCTTTTTATTAAGTCCTGCAGGAGGCACCTATTATGATGACAGCGAAATCAAGTATAAATCATTTAATTTAGAAAATTGCAAGACACATCAAAATATCCATTTCTATAAAGAATATTTTTCAATTATGCACATAAAAAATGGAGTGAACAAATTACCCCCTAATAACTTAAAGATAAGTGGTATGGGAATTATTTCATTAAGAAATATCTCAAAAAAAGAATGTCTTTGTAAGGGAGAGAGTATGAAGTATGGCAATCTTATGTAGATGAAATGCTAGCCTTACCTGATGGTTCCGAGAAAGCATTATTTTTATTATTGTAATTTCCAAGAGTAATTGCTCGAGGATGGGATTCAATAGAATACATTTTAACAAAGCACACTAAATATATTTCTGATGTCCCTATTTATTTTTACTTTGGTGACCAGGATTGGATGGACAAAAAGGGAGCGTATAATTTAGCAAAGAATTACAATAATATTACTATTAGAATAATTGAGAATGCTGGTCATTAATTAAATTTTGAAAATCCAAAAGGAGTTTATGAATAATTATTTAAAGACATAAATGATTCATCAAGCAGAAAAGAACAACAAATAATGTTTTCATGAGATATTTAATTATATTATTATCATATTTTTATCATTTTCATTGCGATTCCAATTAGTATATTCTGTTATTTATTGGTTGAAGTTATTTATTAAAGTAAGTAAATTTATTCAATAGATGATCTATAACAGATGTGGATCCTACTACAAGGATGCAAACTAAATAAAATCCTGTTGATCTAAACACACTATAATTTTGATATGAAAATTACATTTAAAAGATTTTATACACCCCATCAAAAGAAATAAAATCATCAAAAATTAAAAGAGTGAAAAAGAACATAACTATCATCCCTAACAAGAAAAATATATGGGCTATCGACCAAGTATTTGTAATTATTACAATCCTTAAATTGGATATTAAAATTGTCAACCAAAAGATAACTGTACCAGTATACCAAAAGGATATTTGTAGGCCTGCTTAATGAGTGTTCGTATCAAAAATATAAATGCTAAAAAATGCTATAATTGTTGATGAATAAATTGAATTAATCAACATTAATAAAAATAATTCAGTATTAAAGCAACTATCTAAACAAGATATTAAATTTTATATACTTGTTAATCCAATAGAATATGTTGCATATTTATTTGAATAAAGCATTTATTCTGAATGTTCTGAATCGAAAATTGCAAAAATTAAGATAGGCACCGAAGTATAAAAGATATTGTAAGCTTAATATATTAAGTTATCGTAAATTCTTTAACCACTAAAATTATTGTAAATGGAAAACCAGAATTGAGGAAAAACCAAAATCACGTTTTTATAAAAATTGTACAAAACTAACTCTGAATTTTTTCTATATGATTCCCTTCCATGGACAAACAACAATTATCTTAATTATTGGAATTCTCCAATTGCATAATCTGATGCTCTTGCTGCTTGTTATCCCTCTATACCATATATTCCAACCCCTACATTTGCACTTGTGATCATACTGACATCATTTGCTCCATCTCCTATTGCTAAAGTTGATGCCATAGAAAAATATTTTCTAACGAAGCATACTACCTTCAATAAATTAATTATATACTTGTTGTTTCTACAATGGACTGACTCTGCAACATAATACCGATTAACATTTCTCTGTAATTTTTGCTAATAAATTCTCTAAAACATCATCCTCCAAAATTAACGTTAGACATTCACCTGAGATCACAATTGCATCACTTTATTTTAAATTTGCAATTATATCTTCATATATCGGCTACTATAAGATTTAAATGTTCATCTTTTAATCCAGCAGTTTGCAAGATATTGCTATGTTAATAGCAGTCTCGATTTTATCTCCTGTTAATACCCAAATATTAATTCCAGCTTACTTCAAACAATATATAGTTTCGTCAACATTATCTTACAATTTGTCTTCAATCCCAGTTAGCCCTAAGATTGTTAGATCTTTTTCTAACTAATCTTGTAATGCCTCCATTTTTTCTTGCCTATTTTCCATTTGAGTAATTATTTATTTATATAGACATTCCCATTGAGCATATTCACTCCAATGTATCTCTCTATAACCTAAAAGTAGAATCCTTAATCCTCTTTCAGAATATTCAGATATATATTTGTTTAACTAATTTTAAGATTTTTCAACATTTTAGGGAATTTATTTTTATAATATTACTGAATCTGCTCCTTTTGAAAATAAATAAATTATATTTGTTTCCTTATCACATACTAATACCGAACTGCACTTTCTTTGACTAGTAAATTCAAATTAATAGAGGAATTAAAATTATTTTTGCTTTCCTCTAAAATTTATTGTTATTATATTTTGCTCATCAATACCATTATATATAATTTAATATTTCTTAGCAAAGTTTAATAAAGCCAATTCATCAGGAGAGGTAACATTGTAGTACAATTCATCTTGAATTTTTTAAATTATTGCAGAATGACACAATGTTATTAATAACATTGTTTTTTCTATTACAGGATCATTTTAATTTAATTTATCCACAAATGCTTAATCATCAAATTATACAAAATCCATTGGTTAATTCTTTTCATAATCATTACCATAAGAAATCTCGTCTATACAAATCTTTTTAAATATCATCTAATTTTTGGTCAAAGTTCCAGTTTTGTCACTAAGGATATACTTTACCTGTCCCAGTTCTTCATTTAAATTTGAAGATTAAACAGAGCATCTTTAATCATTTAAACTCATCTTTTCATCAAATTATATCAAAAATGCTTGACAAAACTTCACAGTTTCTAAAGTCACTAATAGAGATATTGGAACAAGATTTCTATATAAAAAAAAATAAGTACCCAAACATTAATATCCAATTTCCCAATCTTACAAAAAAATTGTACACAAAAGAATTGTCAATTTGAGCAGTTTTCTTTATTTCTAAATAATTTAATGATTCTTAGTTTGCACTAAACCATATTGAATAATATAGAGAAGAAAACAAACAAATTCCTACTTAAAGAAGAAAGATAAAAATGATTCTTTTTCCTAGTTACTTTTCAAGTGAACTTTATTTATATTTAACTTTGATAGTGTTTTTCATTATTTTAGTGTCATGTCCTGTATATAATGCCAAACAAATAATATGACTTGTATTTTTTAAAATACTTCCTCTTAAAATGATATTATTATTATCTAAAGCAATTGTTAAAGTGTTAATTCTTTCTATTTCTTCATCTAAAGTCCTTAATTAAGAGATTAAAAGGTTTATTTATTGATCTTTATTTTTCAAGGATTGCAGATTTGCTATCATATCATTCAAGTATTCTTTTTAGTTTAAAAGTTAAAAAATGCTATTTTCTTGATTTTTATTGAAGTTAAAATAACAGGAGCCTGAAAATTTATACAATTAATTGTTAGGCACATCGTATTAGACTACTAGGTGATCAAGCATTTCAGCTCCTTGTTATAATAAATATTATGGAACTTTTTTTTATTTCAAATTTGTTTCTCCATCTAGATTTTTAGTTTCTATATAGCATTCCCCTGTTTTTTTAACACTCTTTAGAAGCAAGACATCACATGGGAACTATTCATTTTCTCTTATCTTCTTATGTTTGATATTTACTTTCAGAATTTCTCCTGCCTGGATATCTTGCCATTGCAAAGTTTGGCCTGATTCTAAAAGACATGTATTTTCGTTTTCCTATCTATCACTTTTTTTTCTTTTTGTGTCTTCATATAAATCTTTCATCATTGTAACAATTAAAATGAAAATTAATGGCAACAATATTGTAGGTTAACCTTCGGATATTGAAATGATTGGAATTGATTATAAAATTGCCAAAATCTTGAAATATTAATATATTTTACTAAAAAATACAAATTTGCCTGTTTTGTAAATTGTTCTAATATGTTTTTTGGAAAAAAATTATACCATGTATATTTACTTGTTTAGACTTTATTGTTTGTATATTTTTTTATTCCAATTTTGCTAACTCTAAACGAAGTAATAGGGATTTTATGATACATGAATATAATTATTTTTATTAAATAAATGACTTTTCTAATTATTCTTGCAATAAATATTAAATATTGATTAAGATTCTTATAAAATTGCTTTTAAATAAATTTTCAATATATTTTTTTTCAGTTTGTTAGATTACAGTCGACTATAATTGATAAGAATTAATTTGAAGCACAAGTAACAAAGCTAGGTAATTATACATTTTTTATTTCATTTTTCACGTTCTACTAACAAAATTACTTAAGATTATAGAATTGAAGATCAACTGATATCATTAGAGACTTGTCTAAACTGCTTTATTATTTATTTATTTATTTATTATCTGTATTTTATATCAATTAATAAACTGTAATGAATATTATAAATTTTAGAATCGCAATTTTATCTATGTATATTTCTTCTGCAAATGTTTTTACCCCTTAGATTTGAAACTAACTCCTTTGTCTTTCTGTTGGATATTGCTATGGACTATATTTAGACATTAATATATACTCAATACATATTATTACATTTTTTTTATAGATTGTATTTTTTAATCAAATCAATAACCATTACAAAGAATTTTTCACTACAAGTTTTTAACAATTGAAGTCTTAAAATTTACTTGTTAGACTAGAAAATTTAAGGACATTCCATTACAAATAACTTTTATGGCATTATTTCCTAACAGCTTAATTATTAAAGATTTTTAAGGATATGATTATTCTAAAATTTCATTCACCATTTTTATTTTTATTCGTATGAAAGCCTTTTTAATTCAGAATTAGAATATGAGAAATAAACTTATAATACAAAAAATTTTAACATTTTCTCAAATTCTTGGTTGCCTATTTAGACGTTCTGGCTCAGTAAATTTTGGTAGACTCTCATTAGGCAGCTAGAACTAGATTTTACTGAAAGAAATTTGGACTTCACTCAATAGAGAAAGAGTCATAGGTTTTTAGTGTGAAACTAGCCTCACTAAAATGGATGCCAAAGACCATAGATTAGTTATGATCTAAGCAATGCTTTCTTTGAATAATTTAGTACTAAATCTGACAACAATTGAACTAAAAGAAATTGAAGGAACTCCTTTAATAATTTAACTTTCAATTAATTTTAAGGAATAAAAAACCTTATTCAATAAATTAAATTTACAACAAATAATACCTTTGGAGGAAAGTGCTTAAGTATCTGGTTCTTAGTTCATAATTAATGCCTGGGTAGCAGAACTATAGAATGCAGTTAGATTAGTATATGTATATAGGAACGGAGTTTTTCCTAGCTTATAATTCGATTATACCTACTTTTTCAATATTCTACAATGAAGGGATGTGTTTATCCCTTCAGATGGCATAAAAAATTAGTCTCGGAACTATTTAGAGAGAATGTATCCATGATTAAAGAGAGTTTTATGATTCACACTTTTAAGCCTCTTTGATAACTCAGGGGAATTGGATATATAGATTGACTAAATATTTTGATGAGGAGCCTTAAATAAGTTAATTTTCTAGAATCGAATGGGAAAACTGTGGATTGGTAGAGAATTGAATAGGAAAGGATAATATGTATACTATTCTCTTAAACTTATTAAATAAATATTCGGTTCTTATGTTGAAGTTAATATTAACTTGTAAAATTCTGCAAGTTTAAAATTTAAGGATGAGGTTTGACTAATAAGATTCCAAGAAGAAAATGAAGTGATTATTAAAAAGTTTAGATTGAGAAGATAAAATTGTTATTAACCTAAATTACTAAAAAATGAACATGAGGGCGTTGATAATAGATGAATTATAGTGGTAGGCTTAAAATAATAATTGGTGAACGATTCATAAAAATATTGTTTAAGTGACTGGTAACAGTGGATTTGTGAGAAGAAAATCTTATTTTTTAGAAATTAGTTTGAGGTTTAAATCTGATAAAGCATAATAATTGAGATCTAGTATTGCTAATATTGAAAATAATGGATATTTTATTACAAACATATGCCCTTATACTCATAGATATGATAGATATTAAATAGGTAATGTAGTTCTTGTCGCTTCTTTTCAAACGAACTTCGGGATCCTTAGACGAAAATGTTTACCATCTTCTGTATAAGAAGAATTATGAAACATTTAAATTGGTAAATACCAACTCGGATTTCTCAGCTTGAGGTTTTAAAAGAAATTGAAAGTAGATATTCCATAAAAAAATGTTATAATTTAAAACTAGGTGTTAATCGAATTAACATCTTAAATATAAAATGCATTAATAGAAAATTAAATCAAATATCAAGCTATAGAACAATCATCATTATCAATAATTTCAAAAA
>JPFL01000631.1:8056-18445 GCA_000733385.1 Paramecium biaurelia
TGAATTTAATAAAATCCAATTATGATTAGGAATATGTTCTTACTGAAATTGTAATGGATGATGAAGTTATCTCTGCAATCTAATTATAATAAATTAATAACAATTTACATCTATTTCAATTATAGAGTTATAAGCTAGATGTTTGATACCAATTAATGATACTACACCATTTGAAGCATCTTCTAAATCATGTTGAATCTAGTATTAAACTTCTCTTTAACCTGAACCAGATTTTAATACTTGAACATCCCATGTTTCAAATGTAATGACTAGAATTCTAGGATCATTAGTAGCAATCCATTTAAAATTTAATTCATAAACAGGAGATTAGTCTACTGCAATTCCACTGATTTTGAATCCTTTCGATTAATTAGAATATTTAAATACCAGTTGTAGTGATATGACTAACTCTTTCAATAAATCCACCAGGCATTTATCGATCCCAATCAACAAATATTGGTTGAATAAAAACTTAAGGAGCAAATTTAAAAACAATAGAAAATTGAATATCAATAACTACTTATCTTGGGACTGTTGATTAGGTTTCTAAAATATGACCAGTTTAATATGTAACTATAATTTAATATCCTTAATCAAACTATGGTGTCCAAAAGTTCTATACTATCGTCAATAATGCAATTAAAAGAATAATCTTCATTAAAATTAATTATTTATATATCAAAACTTATATTTTTATGATCTTAATAACAAGGTAGATTTCAGAAAGGTTCTAAAAAATTAGTACTAAAAGTTAACATATTTAAATAAAAAAAGAGCTTCTATTTTTAGAATTATATTTTATAATGCAATAATCATCTTTAAGTTAAAGGAAATATATTTAAATAATTAACATATACTATTCTCTCTATATTAATTATATCAATTTCTAATGATTTACATAGTTTTGATGAATATACAAACAAAATAAACTTTAACGAACTAAGAAATAATAATTAAAATTGAGAGATGAATGGAATTTTGCTGATTAACAATCTTGACCTGAAAGAGAAATTTTTTTTTCAATTTATATTAACAGAATATATTTATAAATTTTTAGATAAGTAAAACAGTCATCTATTAATATTAAATATATATCTAGATTACTTGCTTTTGATAAGTAAATATGTTTAAAAGAATATTCTGTTAAATTATTTTTTCTAGTTTTTTTGATTTATATTTTGATCTTTGTTCACTACATTTTTTTATTTAAATAAATGCTTGTCTAGTTATTTATGGAGATAGACATTAAAAACAAATACATTATAGCCTATTAATATGATCATTTTAAGCTTCCTCCTCTAAATTAAATTTAATTAAAAAAATGTGGATTTAATGTTTATTTATATGTCATACCTGTTTAGAATTAATTAAATATTCTCTTAATAAATTTTATTTTTCCGATTTAATCAGTTGCCTTCTTTTATTTTCCAACAATGTTAATTCTCTTCAATGTCAACTTATTTTTTGACTTTTCTTGACTGAACCTTTGTTCTACTTCAATTTAAAAAAAAAACTTTTTATTTTAACTTTATTGATGGGTTTAAAGCTGTTAATTTGCTATTTGAAAAAATTAATTGCTTACCTAAACCTCTTACTTTAATCAACCATTCTCATTTTGGTTGCTCAGCTAATGAAACCTAAAGGTTCAATTTATCTTATTAAGTAAAATAAATTCCTAATAGAGTTTTTGAGGCCTTTATTAATTTTTAAAAAATAATGCCACTGAATTCCTAATTATTAAAACGTAAAAACATTAGTGCTACTACAAGTCGGTATTCATGACTTATACAAGCAGAAGTAAAACTTGGATGATAATACTTTTAGTATTAATTCTGTTTGTAACTATAGTATTGACACAATAAGATTGTTTCAACAATGTTATTTAATAATTAATTAATTAAATATTGGTTAATTTAATATATTTTTTTTAAAACTAAAAAATAATTTCTTCATTAAAGAAAAAATTAAATGACATGATGTATTATGATAAATTCATTTTATCCATAATTTTTTTTGAAAAATTATATACAATATTTCCAAACAAAATGGGAATATACAAAAATTTCATATTTTAATTTTTCTTAATTTCTTTCGTAACATTTTGAAATGCAGATCAGAAGGATCGTTGAGGGAATGAATGATTAGAATTCTCATAAGAATATCTTTCTGAACCATTAATTTAACCGCTTAAAGAATAATTTATATTGATAAGTGTGCCCTTTTATAGGTATAATAGGTGTAAAAAGGAATGCTACATAAACAGCATCAATAAAGTAAAGAGGAGCTATAATAAAATTAAACAAAAGTGAAAGGAAGGCTGTTAATTAAGTAAACATGCAGAATAGAAAAATAGATAAAAAAGCCTAGATTAGAATTAAATAAGAAGTGGGCTGTAAAAAAGGATGCTTAACTCATTAACTCAATAAGGTTACACGAAATGCTACACCTCATCCATATTAGGCATCTCAAAGAGCACTATCAAGTATAGAGAAAAACAAATCGTTTATAGCTCAAAATTCGTTAAATAATTTTAACTAACCTAAGATCATATTATTTGGATAAAACATTTTGTTAACTAATTAATCTTTGGAATGCAAAACTATCTTTCATACCTTTGTGAAATAATTTGAATGGAAAGATTCAAAATTATATCTTCTAACCTTTAGAAAATATGTAAAATAGAGTGAAATTTCATTAGGTTCATTTAAGAATCTCTGGATTCTTTTAGGAAATCGATTTAATCAGTTAAAGTAATTAGTAGAATTTATTTTATCCTACAAAATTTAATTTATTTAGATGAAACAACCTTTGCTCATACTTCATGTAATACAAAAGATTTGAAAGAATTAAGAAGAAGAAAATTAGAAGGTTGTTATCAATTTACAAAAATCAATTAATGCAATAGGGTGTATTGGCTCGGATGGATTTTACATACATTCTATTATGCATTGGAACTTTAACTAATATACTTTGGTTATATTTAATATTAATTAACTCTATTAACTAGATTAAATATTAATAATTTATTTTCTTACAACGCCATTAAATTTTAATATATACATTTAATAAAAATTTTTCCTTTTAATTAGAATAAATTAATACAAAATAAATTTACTTTATTAACATTTTATTTATATTTTCATTTAAATTAAAAATTTGTTAACAATTAAATTATTATAAATTCAATTATACTAATTATAAAAGTTTTACAATTAACTTTTTTAAAACATCAAAATTCATTAGGATTATAATTATCAAGAAATTTTATGCATTCATCATAATTATCTGAATTTTGTAAATATTTCTCTTTTAAAAATAATGCAGAAAACACAATTATTTTTTTTGTATCCTCTGTTCTAAATTCAACGTTTCTTGGTTCATTTTATACATTAAATAGTCGACATAAAACAGTTGACTTGTATTATTTTTGAATACCTTATTACATTAATACTTCAACAAGACAACAATATTAATGATCTAAACTATTAATCCTTTCTGAGAATACTATATCAGCAGCATAAAAAGGACTTGGGCTTGTGAAAATAGCTTTTGACCAATTTGATATTCCATCCACTTCCTCATTTGCCTGAAAATGACCATCTGGTGTAACTACCTATCCATATTTTGTTTTTGAACCAGATGGCAATAACCCCACATCTAAAATTGGTTTTAAATATTAAAATTTCGTCCCATGATAGCAATGCAAATATTAAGTTTTGTTCTTAAACAATTTTTGAATATCAACGCCTTTTATTTTTCTGTATATCCTTATCATATCATCATCCTTCGATCTTTAAATATATTCAACTAATCCTTATTGTTTTAATTCTTAAAAAAAAATTAATATCTTATTATCTATATTCCTTTCTATTCTTTATTTTATCTAAGCTTATTAAGCTTCATTTATAGGATGGTTTTCATGAATATTTTTGATTTACTTATTGACAGTATAACTAAGTAATAACTTAGTCACATTTTCATGACCATAAAAACTGGCAACTTCTAATGGATTGTAATTCATGTCTTGTTCTGATTCAATGTCACAATCATGATCTAGTAACAACTATACGCATTCATAGAATCCAGATCTACAACAAATAAAAAGTAAGGCTCTCTTAAGCTAATAATTGTAGAGATGTTTATTTTTGATATTGTTCTTTAAGTATTGAATATCAGAAATTAGGGCTGCTTCATATGCTCCATATTTTTGTATATTTAATCGATAATAACCCTTTTGATTCTTAACTTTAAGATATCTCTTAGGTTCATTTTTTTAAATCTAATCAAAGGCTAGAGTAACCTCAATTCTTACAGCTATCCTCTTTGATACTATTTTATTTATAAAACCAGATTTTGCATCTTTTGGATTTTCGATGTTTAAGATTTCAAAAGGATTAAACAAAAATTTACTCTCTTTTATTTATTTAATGATTTCTTCATCTTCAATTATATCACCACTCTTCCATTTCTGTTCATAACCTTGCATTTAAATAAAAAAGTTAGTTTTTACAAAGACAAAAAAATTATATATAATTAATTATTAATAGAATTACATTTGGTTTTTATTATGAATAATATTTGAATACATTCTTGTGGAATTATTAGAAGTTAACTTATTTTTTCTAGTATAAATTGAAATTAAATGAAGAAACAAAATTTCGTTAATTTTTCCCTAAATTTAGATTGCATAATGATTATTCTCAATTTTTATAGGCTAAGGATAGGGATTTATAGAAGATTATTTTGTTAATTGTTTTAAAAATTAAATGAGGGGAAAATTTTTATCTATTTTAAAATTATAAATAGTTTATCATTAAATTGAACATAAAGAACAGTAAGTTGGCTATTCATTCTGTATATGTGCCACTGCTATCGGCTGCTCGCTAAGAGATTTGTGAATCACAATAACCTCCTCAATTTCAAATTCTTACTTAAACATTCTTAAATATTACAACCCATCTGATTAAATTCTATCTAGGTTATTATCTATAAATTATATAATTTTAATTGAATCTAATATTCCTTTTTTCCAAAATATATTTGATGCAATCGTTACTTCTTTCATTTGAATTTCTGATATTTTCTCAATAGACTCAATAAATGTGTTTATTAGTGGAACTTCCTATTATTGTAAAGATAATTCTATAGCAAGAAGATGAAACTCTATTTCTAATTTTTCAGAAAAATCATTTTAAATGAAATATAATTACGCAAAGTTTCTTATGATTATTGTTCTTTTTAAATTTTCTTAGTAACCGAGTGCTTCAAATATGATTTCAAAAAGAGATTCCTTAAGATCATTTTATATTTGATAATCTTCTGCTTTAAATGTGCATAATGAATTTGTAAATACTTCTTACTTTTCCATTTAATTTTCTTTTAGCATTTTATCAGCTTCTTAAATATCAAAACAAAATGTCATAAAAGATATGAGGTTGTAACACAAAGATTTGAAATAAGTATATTTATTAATATTTTATAATTTTTTTAAATTAGCAATTTCTGACTAAATTTTAGCAATATTTATATTTGGCAATTATTAAATTGAATGTTATTCTTCTTATATATCTAATTATTATTCCTTTTAGAGGGTTTAATGAATCAATGAGAAGTTTATTTGAATATCTAATATGATTTCTTCTAGTAGCACTATTTGATTATGAAATTAATGTTATTTTGATTAAAGAGATAATGGTTATAAAATTGTTTTTAACTTATTTTCAACACTAGTTTCAATTCTTTTAATTTCAATTAATGATTCTGATTTTACTTTAGATTCCAGGGGATAGTTTTATATTAAAATCTTTTCTTTTTAAATTTAAGTAAAAATTTCTAGTAAAGTAGGTAGCATTTTTTAAACAATTTATAGAATGTTAAACATTTATTTGGATTAAGAAAGTTATGAGTTGTTATTAACATTTAAGTGAGAATTGGCTTATAACAAATAGATATTAGCTTGTTCAGTATCATTCATCTTCAGGTGCAGTTCACCAAGATTAATTAAATAAATAGAATTATAGGGATCAAGTTAGATGGCTTCTTAATAATTTTTTAATGCTTCTTAATAATTGCCTATGCTTACTAAAAAATTTCCTAAAATTTAGATATTTCATCACCCCGATTATTGTACGAATTGGAACTTTTTGAATTCAATTCAATAGACTTATTGAAATCTGATTCAGCTTTGCTGTTGTCACCCAATTCAAGATATAAATTTCCTATCAATGGAGAGAAGTTTTTTACCCCTACAATCATAGGCATTTTGGTATTTAGGATTTAGCCGTATTGATTTATTAAAATCTTACAAAGCTAAATTTAGTTGATTTTGCTTCCAAAATTAGTTTGCTATATATAATTAAATAATATTGCCTCTATGGTAATAAGTGTTAAAATCATCAGAGTTTAGTAATATTGCTTAAGATAGATCAGATATGGCTTATTCGATTTCACCTAAATTTGAATAAAGTATTGCTTTAAATAATCAATATTGACTTACCTCTACTTTTATAAGCCCTTTAATCATTGCTATTTAATTTAATTGATTAATTATAATGCTCTAAAGCTTCTTCATTTCTATTTAAAGCTTATAAGATAATAGCTAATAAGATTGATATAATTGAGACCTGCATTAAGATATGAAGTAGAATCCTTTGGAGTAAGACGAATAGCTTCATTAAAGTCTTTCAAGGCTTCATTGAATCGATTTAAATTAAATAATAGGATTCCTATTTTTAGTAATGATATAAAACCTCTATTTTTATATACATTAGCCTATGCTTTTAATTGGATAGCCTTGTCAAAATCACTTAATGCCTCATGATTTTTGCCTAAGTCAACATAGAGCATAGCTAGAGATATTTATATTTTAATAACCCCTGCTATTATAGGCATCTGAAAAATTTGGATCTAATAGAATGGCTTAATTAAAGTCATCTAATGCATCTTCTTATCTTGCTAGATCTGAATATAAGTTTCCTTTGCATAATAAAATATATTTACCTCTATTATTATATATTTTTGAATCTTATGGATTTAATGCAATGGCCTTATTATAATCAAGTAATGCCTCTTAATTTTTCTCCATATTATAATACAAAATTCCTAATATCTTAAATTTTCTGAACCTCTGTTGTGATATATTAATGAATTGTTTGGATTTAAGATTAGAGCCCTCTCATATTCTAGCAATGCTTCATCAGGTCTACCTGATTCAAATGATTGATTTCCTTTTATTAAAGAAAGCATTACCACAAATTACATGTTGTTCCCATGTTAACTCTTCAGTGATGAATTTCTTTTATTTTTCTCTCTTCATCAAGAAAATTATTAATTATAATAAATTGAAATATTATTTCATTTTATTTAGAGTTTGACTGAAAGGTTCTTAATAAATATAACTCTCAGTAGTGGATAAATGATATATTACAATTTTATTACAATAGAATTACTAAATTTAAGTTTAATAATTTTGATAAAGATGAATTTCTAAAAAAGAATCATAAAGTGTATCACTAGAACTAAAAATTTAAATAAATAAAAAATGGTCCTTAACAGATTGAATTATTAATTGATGCAAATATTGGGTTATGTCAAAAAATAGATTTAGGATAGAATATGAAATTGTTATTCATTCTTATTTTGAAGTTTCTTGTATTGCTAATATTTTCTATTAATTTATTCTAATTATAGCTATTCTTTATTTTAATCTTCATTTATTGCATTTTCTACTTCAGAAAGATTTGCCAAGAATTCAAATTATCTTTCTATATCCCTCTATTTAATATCATGGAATTTTGGAATTGTGAAGTTATTATTAATACGACAACTGTTATTGTATTTTTATTATTTATTAATAATTTTGATATTGCTTTCTAATTGATATCTTTCTTAAGTTTGATAATTTTTTTATTTGAATTGTGCATCATCATTAACAAATTAATCAGAATCTGTAGGTTAGGATAGACAGTCACTACACTAACAGATACAAGATCAATTTTATTATAATCATTTTGTTTTAACTCTTGAACTCTATATTAGAAGTAATCAGACATAAAGATAGTGTTAGGGAGTATAGTAGATTAGAAAGAATTAGTAAATGGAAATATTACTTCAGCGTAATTCAATGTGTGTTTGGCATGATAAAAATATATACCTCACCACCATTTTTTATCAAATGAACTATATATTACTTAGAATTTAGATATATGAATTAGACTAAAGAATAGTATGATCAATTTTTAATTTTTTATCTTAAATTTTGCTTCAGAAAAATAACATTATGTAACATAATTGTAGAAATTTTTCAGGGTTTTGATATATCTCCTATGAGATTTAAAGTATTATAAGTAATCCATATATCTTTTAACACTAATACTCAAAAGGATTTCCGATATCAGATTTTTATAATCAAATTAAGTATTTCAAAGGATTCTACTTATATGTTCATTAATTAAGAATTGATAATGTTATTCTAAAGTTTAATGTTGTAGTTATTGTGACTTGTTGGTGCTTCGTTAGGATTATAATTTTTAAGCCTTTGATTGGCCTCCTCTCATATATATATTAAATTAATAAAAAATAATATGTAAAATCCACTCTTTTACAAAAGTAAATGTTTGATTGTTATAAACTACAGATCGATTATAGAGAGGAGATAATTTGAGTGTGAAATTTATTTTGAGCTTATCGCAAAATTTAGAATATTAGAAGCATGTGTTAAAATTTTGGGATTAGATTGGAAAGAATCCATAAGGGAAAGTATTGACAACTGAGTTGTTAGAGGTGAATTTATATTGTTATTATAGGTTATTACAGCAATAATGAAGTGTGTAATATGTTTACCAGATGAAAGTCTGAAACAGTTATCATAATAGTATTTAGAATCGATGACAGATGTGGATCCAAACTTGCCAGAATACTTGTGTTATCAAGTGTTTGTAAATGCAATAACTTAATTGTTGTTTTAATTCATTATTCAACCTGATTTGAGTTCTGCAATTTACCTTTTGAAAACAATTCATGCTCGTATATATCGTAGGTAGTTGATAGATGTAAAAGGTATTGGTATCTTATGATCATTAGACAATACAAAGTAAGATGTAGATTATCATATTCTTGTAAAAATACATAATTCTGATAGAGTTGAGTAAAGTTTGAAAAGTGACACTAAAAAGTCCTACTTCCCAATCTATTATACTGAATAGTACATCTATAATGAAGAATAATTATAGAGTGCTAATGTGATTCCAAGTAGAATAATCAAATATAGATTGGCACCTCTCAATGAAATTATTCCTATAGGAATGAGTAGTGAATGCATGATATTTACTTTGATGAATAATAATTGTCAACAATCTGAATATCAACATTACACATCAGCTTAATATTCATTTGCTAAAGAAATCAAGTTGGTTGGGAACGTTACTGAAACATTCTTATTAACATTACCTAATAGTCAACTAGTTCCAGAGATTGGATTGCAATTTTTAATAGAATAGAATGACGATTCCTATGGATTTCATTCTCAATTTTATAAATTAAGTAAATTGATAACCAGAGATGTATAATGGTCTTAATTCCCATTAAAAAATTAAGAAGGAAACAAATTGTTAATCAATATCAAAAGTGAATTCTTTACAGAAGAAGATTACAGAATTGATTAAATAAACAAAGTTAATAAGAAATGGGAAAGAAAGATAGTTTCAGCTAAAAGATAATTATTGACTTCTTAATTATAAACTTTTGATATTTCAAAGTCATCTAATCCTGATAAAAGATAACAAAAAAATATTCCCTTTATCCTTAGAACCTTTTTGGGTGACTTAAATTAACCAAAAGATTAATAACAGTTATAGTCTGCTTTAGAAATTATCTAAGAATAATAATCAAATATTTAATTACCATCTTTTTAATCATATTTGAGTAAATTCATATCACCTAAAGGATAATTACCAGTTGATAGTAAGAATCCTTATGAAGATGATGTAATTGAATATGCAAATCAAGCACCTCCTTAAATATTTTTGATAGGCAAACCTAGAAGTGGTAGGAGTACCTTTGCTAAAGCATTGGCTAAATAACTTGATTTGGAATACTTGGATTTGGAAAAGGGTATCCAAAGAATTTATGCGAAAGTAGCAGAAAATGAGAATAATCCATAAATGGATGAAGAGGGGAATCCAAAGGAATTTTTGAATCCTTTGGAGAGAGAGGTTATTGATTCATTAAAATTTGGAAGAGAATTAACTTAAGAACAATTAGAATAGTTATTTAATGTTGAATTACAATAAGATTTACCTAAAAATAAAGGATATATATTAGATCTGCCTTTGGAGAATCAATTTTGGGTGAATTCAATATTATCAAACAAAATGATTCTACCTAAAATAG
>JPFL01000632.1:9994-23834 GCA_000733385.1 Paramecium biaurelia
TTTATCAATACATTATGATTCATTCCATCCGCATGGTTTCCTATTAGATTTTATTTAACAAGCAGCTTCAATAGTTATAGCTTCACATTTAAGTGGAAGTGAAATACATCCAAAGCCTTAATTATTCAAAGTACAAGAAGAGTGATAAGTTTAACAGTCAGCATGAGTAGTTATAATAGATGAAGCTAGCACACATTATTTCTTATAACATTTTCCTTTCCAAATACATGCCCTATTGCTTAGATCTTTGTCACAAATAGCCTAAACCAATGAATTTTCACATGTTTTTTCGACGCATCCTTGGTTTAATGAATTAACTGTACAAGTATTTAAGAATGCTTAACAATCATTATGAGTAGTATTAGTTGATGAAGCATTCATACATGTTTTATCTTTACACCTTAAACCTTTAGTATCCCAGAAACAAATTTAACTAGTAGAATCCTTAATACAAGCAGTTTCTAAGTTTATTGCAGAACAAGTAGTATTTGAAACACATCCACCTCCTTTTTTTGTTATACAATTATTTCCTTTTAAATACGCTTCACATGCATCATTGGTTATAATTGCTGTTGGAGCATTATCGCAAGTTTTTTCTTTACAAGTTTTATCCCAAATGCAATCAAAATTGCTTGAGTTTTTATCACAAGCTGCTTGTACGTTAGCAACAGAACAAGCTCCATTAGCAACACAACCTCCACCTGATTTAGTGATACATCCTGTAACAAATTTTGCACATTCATCATTTTTTATGAATGTTATTGGAGCATTTGCACATGTCTTATCTACACAAGTAGTTCCAGTCCAATAACAGTCATCACTTGAACTATTTTTGACACACGATGCTTCAATTTTAGCAGCAGTACATGTAGTTCTAATTACACATCCTCCATTTTGTTTTGTTGTACATATTCCATCTGTTCTAAATGTCTTACATGCATCATCATTAATAAAATAGGTTGGTGCATTATCACAAATTTTATCAATGCATACACTTCCATCCCAATAACAAGCAGTAGTTCTTAATTTATTCCAAACGCATTGAATTTCTAATTGCTAATCCCTGCACTCATTTCCACTATCAATACACCCACCTCCTATTTTTGAAGTACAAGTTGAAATCAGATCTCTACAATCTTTATCTGTTTCAAATATTGATGGCAATTTATCACAAGTATCGGCATCAACACAAGTTTTGTTTATTGTATCCCAATAGCACAAGCTTTCGATTGCATTTTTGACACAAGAGAGTTATTTTTTGTAAGTATTGCAAGCATCAATTTCAACACAATGAGTTCCATCAGTAATACATTTAATACTTATTGTTTAACATTCAGAATTATCTTTCATAGCATAAGCAGTACAACCTGTAAACTTTTTACATTTGTTTTATTACCAAGCACAACCTAAAACATATGAACAAAGTGTCTAAATATGAAAATCACAGTACTATGGATATACCGTAGTTGGATTTGTGGGAACAATAACAATAGTGCATTCATTTTTATTTCTATCCCAAATGCATTTTTGTGTGATATTATTAATGCAATCACTTTCTGATAGCAAATCTTAACAGGTGCATTTCTGTATACTATATTATTAAGGATAAACTAATAAAAGCATCATATAGATCATGAAGATATTTTTATTCATTAATCTTTTATTGATTTTATTTAAAATAAATGAGTAAGATGTAATGTATAAATATGTAATACAATCTAAAATCTGTCTTTCTTGACTACAAATGAATTCAAGTATACTAAATAATATGCTTTTCTACATATTTCTTAAACAAAGCTACAGATTTATGAGATGAAATCAGTTTGATTTATCCTCAAAAGTTACTATTTTGTTGACTCTCTAATAATTTTCATATTCCATTAGAATTCAAAATCGCTTTACCAAATAGAATTACCAATCTATTATTAATATTTATTTTTTTATTAGACCTATATTCTAATGTAATTAAATTTAGATAATTATTTTGATTTTTTTTTTATTTATTAGATTTCAAATTTAAATCAGCCCTTGTGAAATTGTATTCAATTATTTTTAAACATTGATGGTTTTCTATGAGTTTAGAAAATTCATCATTTTTATTTTCAAATCAATCAATAAACAAATTGTTATATTTTAATTCTGATTATTTTTGGAACAATTAATAAAAATGAGATTAATTGTTTCATATTTCTTAATTTATTATAAAGTAATCAATTGCTTTCAACAAATGCTATTCAAGATTTAATCCATTTTAATCCATATTAAGAAAAAAATAGGAATATATTCTTTATTATTTGATGCTGCAATTAACTGCTGGGGTACAAGAGATAAAATTATTTCAAACAAATTTCCAATTTATTGTAATTAATTAATCAAGATAATTAAAACACTATATAGATTAAAAGGGAAATGCATAATTTTATCCTGATTTAACCTAGATAAAATTTCTAGTATCTTTGTTACATTTTTTGATGGAACTAATGGTGTACGATTTGTTAATTGTGCTTCAATTATTGGAATAGAATTAACTAACACTATTTGTTAAACTTATAACACTGGTTGTACTGCAAATGCTGACAGAACAGCTTGTTAAGAAAAGATGCAAGAATGTAAATTTTATTTAACATAAAACTCTTGTACTACTTCTGCAAATCTACCTACTGCAGATAAATGTTTATGGAATGGAAAAACTTGCATTTCAGTTACTAATGTTGCTACAGATTGTGCATTAGTTACTGGACATTGGCTTACAGATGCAATATGTGCTTCTTACAATAGTGGTTGCACAGCGGAATTACGAAAAAGTTAATGTCAATAGAAATTAGCCACATGCCATGGTTACAATAACAAGGTTGAGAATTAAAAATTCTCAGTATCTATCAATAGCAAATATATAATCAATAAGCATATCCTCTAGCTTCTTTATATGAAGTGAAACTATAATAATGATTCGAAAAGCAGATCCCAAGCTTTTAATTATAAGAAAATATACAAATGATTAAAGTGGAAATTTTTTAACTTTATCAAATTCATTATCTATTTTCTCAAATTATTTAATAGATTTATAAATAATTTTTTGATGATTTATTACTTAGAGTGTTTATAATTTTTAAGATTTTAAATTTTGTATCAATTATACATAATAAGGTTAGAATTTGCTATTCCCCAAAGAGAATCAGTAGTTTGGTTATGAGATTATAATAGCATTCCAAATTTAATTAACTAAAATATTTGCTAATTTATAGTGAAAACATGAATCCTTTCTCTAACAAATCAGATACTTCAAAGTATATTTGAAGATTGTCAGGTAATCTAAATTAATAAATTTAAAAAGGAGTAGTATTATAATACATTCAGTGTTCTAAAAAGAATGAAGAATCTCCTGCAATTATTGAGATCAAACTAACTGAAAAACTTCAAATATGTATGCTATATTGGTATTTTACATTAATTGAGAAATTTATATTTATTCATTATAAGATTTAAGGATAATTAATATTAAAGAGACAAATTCATTTTAGAGGTAGTGTTAGAATTACAGTAACAAGTTTTCTGTAAGAATATAAAAAACCAACTATAATGACATTTGAAAAAAATAATATTTGGAAGGATGGATTTATTTACTTACTCTAAATTGCTAACTTTAAATATTTCTGATGAGAGTGAAGTATAACATTATTTAATTTAGATTTGAAAATTACTATATATGATCATACCAAAATATTTAATCATTATTTATTGGTATTTTAGAATACAAATAAATTTTATAATCTTCTACCCTTAAATTTGTAAAATTGAATCAAAATTGTAGTTCCTTTTCTTCAAATTTCAATTTAAGTTTATTTATATAATAGCAGTTGGAGAATATGTACTTTCTGTAAGATGAAATATATAATATTTTTATCCATTTGGATCATTGATTCATCAAAAGAAGAATTTGATTTTATACTTTGAATAACTCAAAAAAATTAGATTAGCCTTCACAATTTGCATTTATAGCAAACATCAAGGAAAAAACATTTTATTTACCATCATCATACTATTAAATTGAGAATGGAACAGCAAAATTATCTCCATAAAATGAATCACATAAAGAGTTTAAAATAAAATACAATTATCTTAATAAATCTAGTAATTTCTTTAAAAATTTATTTATTCCCTATTTGGCAATGTTTATGAGTCTTAGTATTCATAATTGGCTTTTATATTATCATCACAAAATTGATTAACAAATATTATTACTTAAAAGGATTTTTCCAGGAATAAGAACTATGCATCTTTAATTTTGGCAACTAGAGTATAGCATATTAATTAGTATCAAGTAGAATTAATTTTTTATTTCATATTTTATATTATATTTCATATATTGAATACTCCTTTTTCATATCATCCCAAAAAACTAAATGTAACCAATTATTTGTGACTGTCCCATAAGTAGTATTTGTATGCATATTTAATTATTCAACTCTTTTAAAGTTTCCATTATTTTATTCCCTAATGAGATAAATGTAAAATTTATGCCTTACTATCATCAAATTCCTAAATTTATTATAAACTATTGGAAAAGAGTACTTATTCATAAAATCATTATTTTAATTTAATTAAACTTTCTTCTCCTAATTCTCTTGAAAAACCCCATCTTTTAATTCATATATAAACATTTCATCAATTTATTTACTACTAGGTACCCAAATAAACTAATTCTCTTTGATAAACTATACTTTTGATCCATTGCTTTTAATAGATTGTTTAACAAAATACTTGAATTCCATTTTATCATGTAATCCTCTTTCCCAAATAATTATTTAATCCTCACCATCTGCACATGATACTAATAATTATTCTGATTAATTTAAACTTAATGCATAAATAGAATTATTGTGTTTATGCAATGAATGTAGATATATCAATTCATTCTTATCAACATCTAATTTCCATACTTTTATTGTCTTATCCTTACTTCCAGAGAATAAATACTCCTCGTTTTAATTTAAAATCATACAAAACACATTATCAGTATGTTATTTATATGGACAGGAGCTAATCCATTCATTTTATCCCAAATGTTTCCAAATTCTTATTGTCTTATCACTTGAACATGAAAGAAATGAATTCTATTTCTTACTAAAAACTAAAGCATTTATCCAACCATCATGTTATTTCAAACTTTATAGTAATGATAATTTTCCATTATTAAAATCCCATACCTTAATACTACTTTAATTAGTAGATACCATGATTGAGTCAGAAGAATTAAATGCTATGCTCACACAATAATCCTATTACTTCACTTATAAATCAGTTAATTATAGCTTGATTTCATCTTCTGATAATACAGTTTATTATTCATTTTCGCTATTTTTATTCAAATTACATCTTGAAATAATTAGTTAAAGATTCAATAAGATTTCTTTGCATTTATTATATTCGGAAAATTGGTTAAATAACTCTAATTTATGAGTTGCTTTTGAATTCCAACTATTTTATTCTCCACAAATGTCTTTCATCAATAAATTTTCATTAAATTTCAGGTTATTTTAATTATTTATCATGTTTTCTAATTCATCATGAAAACTGTACTTTGAATATTTCTATCCTATAGACTAGAGATTATTGATCCAATCATCAGTAATAGATTTAAATTAATCTAATTATAGAATTGCATTTTATTTCAATTGATCTATATGAATTTGAAGTAATTTAATCTCTTTAATATTTATAATGATAATGTTTTCAACTTGATCAATTTTTAACTGTTATTATTCTTCAATCATTTGAACAATTTTCTTGTATCCAACTGCTTTTCCGTCAATATCTATATTGTCCAAGCATTCATTACATAAAAGTCTTTATTGTTTTTATAATTAAGGGTTAAGAACGACTTAAACAATTGGCAGGTTATGTTTATAAGCACATTGTATCGATTACTAATTTTCTATCATTATTGGTTTAAACATTATGTTAATTAATGAGTGAATTCATTAAATTTTTAATATAAATATAAAAATCCTATTATAAGTATATGAATTACCTCCACATTTAAGAGAATTAATGCAAAAATCATTTAAGTGCAGTTTAGACTAAATACTAGGAGAATTTTATTGCCATAATTTCTAGAAATATTATAACAATTAAGTAATTATAATTAATTATTTTTTTACATGATAGAATTACAATTTCATTGAATTCTATATTTATGAAAAAGTTCTAAGTCTAAAGAATAATATTAAAAGGTTTGTTTTGCATTTATACTTAAATATTATAATTTAATACTACAAGTATTATTAAGTGCCCAAGTTCTGTCTTCATTGAAATATAATAATGAAAATTATTGTTCTAATTGATAGAAAATTATATCTTTTACTTACTGTTAGATTATTTAAGCAAAAATATTCGACTATAGACTCAATAAGTAAAGTGAATCTATTTCGTTTATAAATAATCACTCTAATATATTGTAATACAAACAGTTTTGATGATTCAAAAATCAATTTTATCTTAATTGAATAAGTACTTTATAAAATCCATTAAAATTAACTATTAAATCATAATCTTTGTTTCTTGATATAAGGATTTATTTAAACTTAATGAATATACATATGATGCATTATCGAAAGAATAAAGCTAAGCTAGATTGCAGTTAACAAAATCTACATTCCACAAATTTATAGACTTACTATCATATCCATTGATTTTGATCCCCAGCAGATGATTGATCCATCATAAGGACCAGAAATAAAGCAATTGATATATTTGGAATAAACTAAACAGTTAACAACATTTATACGCACATTAAATCTGTTGGATAATTAGAACTTCCCTTATATAATATTTCAAACAATAATTTCAATTCTTTAATGAAACTATAATTTGTATTCTATTATCAAATTTATGATAAATCTTTGATCCATAAATCTATATTCCCAATAGTTTTATTTTTTAATTAGATGATATACTATTTCAATTGATTTAATGACCTCTAAATTTTTTTAATTAATTTAACATTCATAATAATAGTAAACATTCAACCTTCTTTTTATGATTTTCTTCAATTAATTAACAAAATTTTTTCGAACTCATTCCAGAAGGAATTAACATATTTGTCTAGATTGAATGAACGGTATTTCAGGTAAACATTTACACACTTTACTATAACAGAGGAAAATGTTAAATAAAATCAAATTGTTTCTGCCAATCAAATGATGATTCAATTAACAGAATATGTATAAATACAGGATTATTTTGAAGAACATCTGGTATTGGGTGATGTTATGACGAATCTGAATACTAGAACAGGTTAATGTTTCCAATAGGTATTATTCAATCATATCTAGAAATCTTAAGATAAATAAATAATTCAAGCCTTCATAATTTTTATCATGAAATGAGTCATGGAATAGAGTTTATTTCAATAAATTTAAACTACTTATTCAAATCCATACTGTAATAAATGAACTTATTATAAGTTTTAATGTGCTAAGAGTATATTAATTATTTATCAATATATTCTAAGATAATCAATGCGTTATTAAAATTTTCATTCGGCAGAACAAGAGAATTTCCTGATCAATGATTAGTAACAAATAAGGAATCATTTATAAATGACAATCTTACTCCTACATCATAGATTTAAAGTAATAGTTTTCCTTTACATGAATATTGGTCAGAATAGTTCATAATAAAATTGATTTTTCTACGTATAATTTTATTTCCTTCTTGATTTGTGGATATTTCAGAACCGAAGATTCACTAATAATTGGATGTTTGAAAAAGATGTAATGCTAAACAAGTTATTTTATTTGAATATCTTTTAAATCATGCTAATTATTTGAAATTGTGACTGATAATTTCGGACCATAAATTTATTGAAAAATGATAAAAAATAGAAATTATACTTGATCTTCGTTTAAAAACATTTAGAGTAGTAATTTTATTTATATGTGATTACACTTATGATGCTATTCATTATGTCTACTTTGTTTAAATAAAGATAATTAAAATGTTATCAGATAGAGGAATTTATTACTTATTATTAATCTTTTGGTATATAAATCAGAAATATTTCAATTTTAATATTGACAAGATTATCATCTGCAAATTTTATGTATTCTTTGCCTAAACTGAAAAATTCTATGTTTTAGTTAGTTTACTAATTGATTACAATTATGCAATTATCTTAGAAAACAGTTTATTTTAAGTTTCCAATTCAATTAATTCCTATTATTTGCAAACTTTGATAATAATTTTTGAATTCAATTTAAAACCTTAAATTTATATAGTTTATAATTTTTTTGTAATTAATTAGTAAGTATATATCAGGGAGGCTGACAGTTAAAGAATAAATTAGATTATTAACTTTTGAAATTTTTTAGATAATCTAAAAGGTTGAGTTATACTATAAAGTATTTTCGGAAAACATATATTAAAATATATGTACATTTCAGTCATAACACTTCGAATATGGAGAATTAGTATTGCAACTAAAAATTAAATCATATTTGTTTAATTCCTCATGAAATTTTTAATTTACAAATATATTCTAATATCATTGAATTCATCAGAGTTGCACAAAAACTTTCTGTCAACAACAGATAAAATGATCCAAAACATTATTATTCATATTTAAAATAATTATATTACATTAATTGAAATTTAATATATTTTCCATAACTCATTCAACAAATTACATATTTTTAAAAAATAACCATATATACTTGATTACCATGTAAAAGGCTAAATTATATTAAATACTTCATGTTATCAATTTTATTTTGGATAGTTTATTTGAATAAGGTTAGTTGTTTTGTTTAAGTCTATTCCTTTGATGCTACTGCTTAAAATCAGGATTGTATTACAAGATTGTTTTATTTTTAGGTTGGAATATTACAGAAATGCAAAACTCTATGTTTAGAACTTGTAATACAGACATCATTTTTGGAGGACCTTATAGTTTTGGAAAGAATACTTAAATTACAAGATTTTTCAATGACCTTGATCCTCATTACTTGTTGAAAATTGAAATAGAGCTATGGATGTAGATTTGATATTTTACTTTTAGAATAGACAAATGGACTTCCGACTCTATAAAAATTGACATTGACAATAAGTTGTAGTTCTAAAAAAGTTATTTGCATACTGGAATGACCCCTGATTATTGTGGTACTGGGAGCTTGTAAGATGATGATGATGATGAATCTGTTTATAACGACGAATGCGATTCAATATAATTTATAATTCCTCATAAAAAAAGAAGTGCCTGGATACATATTTATACTGATTTTACAACTGATGAAAATGTAAAATTAAAATTTATAAAAGTAATCATGGGGCATAAAATCATTTAAATTAAGTATAGAGAAATGTCAAAATGAATGTCTTGCATGTTCTGGTAATGATTACCCAGAGTGTTTAAATTGGCATAAGCATACTTAATCATTTTCATAATCTTACATTAGTGGATCCGAATAATGGGATGGATTAGGATTTCCATTAAATATTTGGCAGTCAAACTAATGCTCAAATTGTCATTATTTTTATGGAATGAAATTTAAAAGAAATCTTTATTTGTCAAATAAAAAATAAATTCTTATAAGATTATTTAAATTTGATTCAAATAATTTTAAAATTTCTTTGGATAACAATTATTACAAAAGTATTTACAATTCAAATGGATATATTGAAATTTTGATCAATGATTGGATGAGTGAAGTATAAGAGATTCTATTAGAAACTTTATAATCGGAATTATATCTGAGGGATATTGATATTTATATAGCAGATCTTGAAGAAAATTAAATAAATTCGTTTATTCCTGGTTGCATGTTTGTTATTAACTAAATATGTAATGAATGTCATGAAGGTTGGAATTTTATTGAACTTAATAATATTTGTTAGCCATAATGTGGTGATAAACTTATTGTTGGATATGAAGAATGTGATGACGGAAATGACATATCTTATGATGGATGCTTTGAATGTAAATTTTAATGTGATCAAAATTGTCTTGTTAGTTAGTTTGGAAAATGTTTGGAATGTTAAAGTAATTTTGAATTAAATGGTGATTAATAATGTTTACCTACTTGTGGAGATGGGTATGTGGTACCTTATACTAAAGAAAAATGTGATGATAGCAATAATTTATAAGGCGATGGCTGCTTCAATTGCAACTTTGAATGCGATTAAACCTGCAATTTTTGTTATTTGTAGAAATGCTTAGAATGTTAAAGAGGATATCAATTAATAGACAATAAATGTCATCCATATTGTGGAGATAAGATTGTAATTAATGGTTATAAAGATTGTGATGATGGCAATTAAATACAATTTGATGGATGCTTTGAATGCAAATTCTAATGTTATAAAGGTTGTATCATTTGTTAAGAAGGGAAATGTAATGATAATTAATGTGAAATAGGATATGAGTTAATATCTGGTGAATGTGTTTCAATTTGTGGTGATAATTTTGTCACTTTGTAAGAAGAATGTGATGATAGTAATGATATTTAGTATGATGGCTGTTACATTTGCAAATACTCATGTCCTTTGAATTGTTTCGATTGTTATGAAGGATAATGTCTTGTATGTGAAGAATAATATGATCTTACTAAAAATGGATAATGCTAACAAAATACAATTACATATGAAGATAATAATGATACTATTGAATGTTATGATGGTAATGATTTACCGAATGATGGGTGCTACAATTAAATGGTTGAATATAATTGGGTATGTTCAGAATATTAAAAGGATATACTTAGTTAATGTACTTTTTCTGTAAATCCAAAAATAACACTTACGTTCCTAAATTATACATCAGATACTTAATATGTAATGATTTCATTTAATGAGCAAGTTGCAACCACTTCTGAAGTGGTTCTTTCTAACACAATGGAGATTTAAGTTATAAATGTTACAAAAGATAAATAACAATTAACTTTATCTATTATTTAAGATGCAAATCTTTAAATTTCAAAGCCCGAATATGTTATAGCAATTCAAATCTATTAGTTACTTGGATTCAAGCCAATATTATAAATTAAATTAAATTAATAAATCGTTAACAAATAGGGGGCTTTTGTAATTGCTAATGAACATTTCATTACTTTAAATATTCCAAATTATTTGGATGAAGTCCAAACTTCCTATTCTTTTAAATTACAACAAGCAAATAAATCATTTATATATACTATTCTTGCTATCGGAGTAATATCGCTTCTATTTGGCTTTTCTGAATTATTTCTGTCCATAATTAATATATTGCAGTATCAACAATATTTAAGGTACCTAAATTTAGAATTCCCTCAAAACCTTTTAATATATTTTGAATTAGGTGATTTGTTATAAAGCTAAACTTTAATGGAGTATTTTCATATCCAAAATTTTTTCTATTTGTTTTCAGTAGATTCAAACTTTAAATCTTCTTGTGGAAAATTCAATTACTATAAAGTAAATGCAGATCTCATTTAAAACATATAGTGGTAATTATTTTAATGTATAATTTGCCTACTTATATTATCAATCATTAGCATTTTGAAAAGAGTTTTTTATTATCACATCTTTACTAATTCATTTGCTACAAATGTGTAATTGTTATTTAAGTGCATTAAAAATTAATATTTAATAAAGATTTCTTAAGGATTATATAAATTAGCAAAGTAATTCTTAAGCATAGAATAAGTTGTCACTTATAAAGGTGTCAAACAATTATTATTAATTAATGGGTGGGATTTAATCTTTAAAACTTTGCTATATTTTCAATCAATCGATTCAATTTATGTAAGAGATAGTATTTCAATTCTATTGGGTATATGTATCCTAATAGCCTATCTTTTCATAATGATTTCTGCATGTAATAGAGAAAATTTTTAACTTAGTAATAGTAGAATAAAAATTTTATCTCTAAGTAGATATGAAATTTTTAATTTATTAAGATAAACTTGCTTCCTAATTATTCTAGTATTCTTATAGAGATAAGAGATTTTGTAGATTATGCTCATTACACTTATTTGTGTTTTGTGCCTCAAAATTGTTTATAATTATCGCAAAGTTTTTGAATTGTCGAACTTTTTGGTTTAATTTATTGTTGAAGGATCCATAATATTGTTTACAATTACTTCACTTGTATATGTAAATGATTATGCTATGCATATTAACCAGGAGTTAAAAATTAAATTTGGTTGGTTTCACATCAGCATTCTCTCTATAGGCCTTATTGTGCAATTAATTTTGATTCTTTATGAAAGGATTCATTCTTTTTATAAGAAACACTAACAAGGAAAAGAAAAATTCATATCAATTCGATAAAATTCTCATTTAGTTTTGGTAGAAATAAAAAAACGCGTTATACTCCAAATTGAATGAGTTCTTGATTAATTCTATATTTGTAATAAAAATATATTTATAATTTTCATGTTATTACTTCTTAAAAATTTAAGTATAAAAATTATAAGAATAAAATAACAATATTCATATTCTTATTGAAAATTAATAGGTATAATAGAATGTAAAGAATTTTTTAGACATTTATATTGTTTTATTCATCTAAACCAATTTATTCTCTTTGGATGATTGTTCAAAGGTTTTTTCTAAGTTTTTAAAGAGATATCAAGAAAGGAATTATTATGAAATCGAATTTTACACTTCCATTTAACATTTTTCAGACTTTATTAATAATATACTCTAAATAACAAATTGATTATATAATTTAACAAAGAATAAAAGTTATTCAAAAATTCTCATAATAGTATAATTTAAGACTAAATATTTATTAATTATTACATCAAAAAAAAAATATTGTTGTAAGAAAAAGTAAGAAAACACTTAGACTTATAGTTATAGATTGAATTCAGTATATTGTTGAGTAAACTTTTCAAATTTTTACCATATATTTTCTAATATTATGAATGATAGTTGTAAGTTATGGCATTTTTGACTTCAGAAAATCATTTATTTTTATTAAAATATGTATATTTAATATATAGATTTAATTAGTGTTTTTTCTTACATATATAATTTAACAAAAATATATCTAATCATCTTAGGTTTGATCTGAACTTCTAGTAGGAGAAAAACTTTTACATTAGAAAGATTAAGATTTAAGATGTTCAAATATTCCTAATCTTTTATAGGACATAATATATATATGATATAAATTAATTTAATCAAAAAAATAATAATGTTTAATTTACACTCAGATTCTAAACAAACAATCTAGTAATAAGATAAAGAAGTTTATCAATTAATTGAGAATGAAAAGGATTTATAACAAAATAGTATCAATTTGATTCCAAGTGAAAATTATACATCAAGAGCAGTAGCTGAAGCATTATCATGTGTTTTTAGTTCTAGATATGCTCCAGGTAATATTTAATTTACTTTATTACAATAGGTCCTTAAGGAAGCAAATATGCACCCTAAGTTGAAAATTATGATGAAATGGAAAAGCTTTGTCAAGATAGAGCATTAGCTGCATTTTAATTAGATCCTTAGTAATGGGGGGTTAATGTATAGATGGGAAGTGGATCTACTGCAAATTTAGCTATATTTTTAGGTTTATTGGAACCAAAGGATAGAATTATGAGTATGGAATTTTAATAGGGTGGACACTTTTCTCATGGATACTAAGTAGGAGAAAAGAAATTATCTGCTGTTAGTAAAATATTTGAAGTCCTATTTTATTAACTTAATGAAGTATGTTGAATGATTTCATCTTTTAGAAAACTTAAGAAATTGATTATGATAAAGTTGAATTATTAGCTAAGTCATTCAAGCCAAAGTTAATTGTTGCTGGTTGTTCAGCTTATAGCAAATTAATCAATTATGAAAGGTTCAGAAATAT
>JPFL01000633.1:0-23811 GCA_000733385.1 Paramecium biaurelia
AATCAATAAAACCGATAACTTAAATCTATTTTAATGTAAAATTAATTTTAGTTTAGGCTATTTTTCATACCTTAGAGAAACAAAATCATTTTGAACAAAAAGGAACTTAAACATCTCAAAATCAATACAATTAAGCACTATTATCATAAATTCAAAATAAAAGTTGTATCTTTGTAGACTTTTTTAAAAACAAAATATATATGGCAAATTCTAGAGCAAGAGAAACAACAGAAGCAATCGAAAGAATTTATGTCTCTATGAGACATTTGTTTTACAGAGGATTTTTTAAACCTTCAGGAGTTTCAGGGGATAGCATTAGAAGCCTTCTAAAAATCATCAATCCAGAAATCTACGGAACCATGAATGTTCCTAATAAAGTAGAACTAGATGGTTTATTATATGTATTAGACAGATTACCAGAAGGTATAGAAGAATGCGCATTTATTCACCTTACTTCAGACGAAGGCTTTGACAAAGGAAGTTTTGAACCTATAGTTCCTAAAAAACGTAGAAGAAATTGCTATAGAATAGATGAACACCAAATGAACATAGAAGTTCTACTCGGTCGTTCAGAAATTTATGATATTCTAACTCACCTTACTTTCTTATATATAGAAGCAGACAAAATAAGAAATATTGCTTTCTTAATTGATGAAGACGGAGAACCAAAACGTTCTTGGAAAATTATAGAACAAGTTGCAAAAGGTGAGAAAAAATTCAGTAGAAAAGAAAAAGAAGTAGCCCTTATTCATCTTTCTTCACTTTTGGGAAGAACTTTCGAAGAAACGCTTAATGCTTATAATAATTTCGGCGAAGACAACAATCCTGATAGATTATTCAAAATCATTTATCACTTAGGAAAAGTAAGTTTTGACGACTTGAAACAAGTGAGAGAAAGAGAAATTCATTTCAGTGCTATTCTAAAAGAAAGAGTTGGTCACCACTATTTCGGTGAAAAATGGGCAAATCACGTAAAACAAGTTCTAGGAGATAACAATTTATTAAACAGACCTTTACATATTATTTCCGCCAATATGCATTCGGTGAAAAACATGCTTTTTGCCAATGACGCATTGAAGAAAAAGAATACTAAAGATGTAGATTATTCACTTTACGAAGAAATTTCTAACAAAAAGGAACTTAGAGACAAAGTTCTGGAATATGCTATTTCTAAAGAAATGATTTACATAGATGATAATTCTGGTAGTAACATAGATGTACAGTTGATTGATTTATCAAAAGTAGACCTTAAAAACTCTCCATTTGCTAATTCTGGTTACAAAGGAGATGATGTTTTAATGGTCTTTGATTATGCTTTTGGTGAACAAGCTTATGAAGTGATGGATGAGTTGTTAAGACCATTCGAATACGAAGGAAATGTGTACACCATGAATGTAAAATCTGTTTCTATCATGGGTAAAGCAGGGATTCTTACCGGTGAAAAAGGAGACATTATGATTCCTACTTCTCATATTTTCGAAGGAACTGCAGATAATTATCCATTTGAAAACGCTTTGAAATTAGAAGATTTCCAAGATGATGAATTAAGAGCTTTCGAAGGAAGCATGATTACAGTTCTAGGAACTTCTCTTCAGAATAAAGATATTTTAACCTATTTCATGACTACTTCTTGGAAATCAATCGGTCTAGAAATGGAAGGAGCACATTATCAAAAAGCGATTCAAGTAGCTTCTAAAATCAGAAAACACATTTCAGAAGATTTATTTGTAATGTATGCATATTACGCGTCTGATAATCCATTAGAAACAGGTTCTACCCTTTCTTCTGGCGGCTTAGGTTTAACGGGTGTAAAACCTACTTATTTAATCACCCTAAGAATTTTAGAAAAGATTTTACAATCTTCTGCTAAAAACAAGACAAAGAAGTAAAAATCATAAACTTTTAATAAAATCCTTCCAAACTTTGCTTTTGGAAGGATTTTTATTTAATATAGCAGTCTAAAATTTGATTTATATTTGAAAAAATTTATGATATGAAGAATAGACTCGTTGCTATATTTTCTTTAATCGTAGGATTAATTACAGCACAACAACAAGCTTACTACCAACAAGAAGCTTCTTACAAAATGGAAATCGATGTAGATGCTGCTAATTACTCTTATCACGGTAACCAAGAAATAAAATATACCAATAATTCTCCTGATGAACTTTCAGTAGTGTACTTTCACTTGTATTGGAATGCTTTTAAACCCAATTCTTTGATGGATCAAAGAGTGCAAAACCAAGGAAAAAATGCAGACGGAAGATTAACTGAATTCGGAAATTCTAAATTAGCTACTATTCCTAAAAACGAAGAAGGCTCACAAACCGTAAACTGGATTAAACAAAACGGAAAACTTCTAAAATTTGAAGTTCAAGAAACCATTATGAAGATTTACCTCAACGAAAAAATAAAACCAAACTCTACCACTACTTTTACGATGGATTGGGATTCTGTAGTTCCTAAACAAATCCGTAGAAGTGGTAGAAACAACAGAGAAGGTGTAGATATGACCATGACGCAATGGTTCCCAAAACTAGCAGAATATGATTATGATGGTTGGGCAACTTTTGATTACATCGGTAGAGAATTTCACGCTCCTTTTTCTAATTTTGATGTAACCATAAAGATTGATAAAGAATATGTAGTTGGTGCAGGTGGTGTTTTAGAAAATCCTACAGAAGTAAAAGGCTACACCGAAAATCCAACAATAAAAACAGATAAAAACGACAAAGCAACTTGGCGTTTTACAGCAAAAAATATCTTAGATTTTGCTTGGGCTGCAGATAAAGACTATTCTGTGGAAACTTTCATTGTCCCAGATGGCCCAAAAGTGAATTTTGTATACCAAAAATCGGAAAAAACGCAATTCTGGAGCGAAGCACAACCCTACATTACCAAATATTTCCAATTGATGAATGCCACTTTTGGCAGATACGTTTATCCTACCTACAGTTTTGTACAAGGTGGAGATGGCGGAATGGAATACGGAATGTGCACCATGATTCTAGGCGAAGCTAGAAGTTTAGAAAATTTATTAGGATTGATGATTCACGAAGGAGCGCACTCTTGGTATCAGCAAATGCTTGCCACTAACGAAAGTACAAAACCTTGGCTAGATGAAGGTTTTACCAGTTATGCAGAAGATTTCGTGATGAATGCACTTTTCCCAAAAGAAGACATGCCTAATCCTTTTTACAATGCAATTCAGTCTTATGTAAGATTCGTAAAATCTGGCAAAGAAGAACCAGCAGTTTGGTTAGCAGACCATCACGATAACGGAACGGCTTATACCGTAGCTTCTTACACTAAAGGCGAATTGTTCTTAGTAGAATTAGGCTACATTGTTGGCGAAGAAAATTTATCTAAAATTTTGAAAAAATATTACCAAGACTGGAACCTTAAACATCCTACAGATAGAGATTTTCTCCATATTGCACAGCAAATTTCTGGCATGGATTTGAAATGGTTCCATCATTATTGGATCAACACGACCAAAACCATAGATTACGCCATAAAAGATGTAAAATACAATGACAATTCTACCACGATTACGCTCGTAAATAACGGTGAAGTTCCTATGCCAATTGATTTTAGCATTTTTACAAAAGACAAAAAAACGGTGAACTATCACATTCCGCTGAATATGATGAGAACTCCTAAAACCAAAGATTATTTTGGAGACTTCCAAACCTTAAATTATTGGAACTGGACTACCAAAGAATACACTTTGACCATTCCTTATAAAAAATCTGATTTACAAATTTTAGGAATAGACTTTTCTCAAAGATTGGCAGATGTAAACCCCGAAAATAATTTTTTAGAAGTGAAATAAAAGTTGAGAAATTTCTCAACTTTTTTTATGCAGAAAATGCTTAACTTTCGACTCTAATTTTTCTTTTAAAAATCAATGACGAGCATTGTAATAAACATTGGCAACACCAATATTAGATTTGGCCATTTTATTGATGGTAAATGTGATGTTTCTTGGATTATTAACACCAAACCTTACGGAACTAGAGACGAACTTTTCGCTCAATTTTCTATGCTGTACCAAACGTACAATGTAGACGTAGAAAAGGTAGATAAAATCATTATTGGTTCTGTGGTACCTCAGCTTACACACATTATCAGCAGTGCTTTGTATAAAATTCACGGAATAGAAGCCACAGTGGTAGATAGAAAAACGCACTCTCCTATTCATCACAAGTCCAATCAAATGGGAACTGATATTTTTGCCAATTTAGTGGCAGCTCATTTTCTCTATCCCAACAAAAAGAAAATTATTTTAGATTTCGGAACTGCGCTTACAGCAAGTTGTGTAGCCGAAGATGGAGAAGTTTTGGGAGTAATCATCGCTCCAGGAATTATCACTTCTCTTAATTCTTTGGTAAAACAAACCGCTCAACTTCCTGAAATAGAACTCACTAAACCAAAATCTGTTCTAGGACATGATACGGTTTCTTGTATGACTTCGGGGATGGTTTATGGATTTCTAGGAATGGTAGAAGGTTTTATTGACCGTATAAACGAAGAAGTAAACGATAAATGTTTCGTGATTGCAACAGGTGGTGTTTCTCATGTTTATCAACCTTTGACCAATAAAATAGACATCGCGGATAAATTACACACTTTAAAAGGTCTTTATTTCCTAGGGAAAGACAAATAATTTCAAAAATCTGTAGAATTTTCTTTTGAGGAAAACTGTATTTTTTAGACGAAATCTCGCAGCCCGACTTGAGTGAAGCTCTTTTTACGAAACGCAGTGAAGTAAAAAAGCGGGAACGGAAGGCGGAAAAGCTGCCCAAAAATTATCTTTTATTTTTAAAGAAATTTTTCACGATTTCTGAGCATTCATTTTCTAAAATTCCCGAAACTATTTCTGTTTTAGGATGAAGTTTCACATTTTGATTGATGAAGCCTCGGTTTTCATCTCTCGCACCAATAACAACTTTTGAAATCTGTGACCAAGTTAGAGCTCCCGCACACATTACGCAAGGTTCTAGCGTAACATACATGGTACAATCTTTTAAATATTTTCCACCCAAAAAATTAGCCGCAGAAGTAATTGCCTGCATTTCTGCATGCGCAGTCACGTCATTTAATTGCTCCGTTAGATTATGACCTCTCGCGATAATTCTATCTTTGAAAACAATGACGCAACCAATAGGAACTTCGTCTTTTTCTCTGGCAATTTCGGCTTCTTGCAAAGCCTGTTTCATGAAATATTCTGGTGTAAACATTACTCTTCTACTATAAATTTTACAGGCAAGACAAATTTAGATTTTACATTCATTCCTCTTTGAAAAGCACTTTCCCATTTTCCAGAGGTCATTAAAAATGCCAACAAAGCTAAATCGTTAAATTCTTTCTCCGATCCTTCAACTTTTTCTATGTAAAGTGAATGGTCATTTTGAACAATGAAATGGATTTTAGCAGATTTAGTAAAAAATTCATCTAATCTATCTTGATATCGATTTTTGATAAAATCATGTACTTCTTTATACAGAGCGGGAAAACCTTGAGAATAATTCGCAGTTTTATCTTGAATTTCTTGTTGGGCTCCTTCTGGACTTGGGTCAATCAGTTTTTGATTTTCTAAAAACGTTTGAACGGCAGAAAAATAATGGTCTAAACGTTCTCTGTTATTTTTGCTTCTGCTGAGGAGATTTTGGAAATAAATTTTACTGATTTCAGACTCAGATTTTCCTTTAATTTCTTCCTGATACTTTAGTTTTAGTTGAGTTTCTATGCTGTCATGCTTTGTTTTTAGAATTTTTAAAGATTCTAATTGTTGAGCATTTATCCCACATGAAAAAAGAAGAAATAAAAAAAATACTTTCATTTGTGTTTTGTTATTACAAAAATAACAAATTAAAAATAAACTATAATTTTGGAAATTTTAAACGTACTATAAATCTTATAAACAAAAAAAATCTCACATTTCTGTGAGATTTCTATTTCTGTGGGTCCTGAGGGATTCGAACCCCCGACCCTCTGGGTGTAAACCAGATGCTCTGAACCAACTGAGCTAAGAACCCTCTTTCACGATTTCTCGTTTTGAGTGGTGCAAATATACAACTTATTGCGATTTCTACAAATTTTTTTCTAAAAATTCTCCCACTACAAAGTTACTTCCGCCCACAAAAATCATTTCTTGGGGTTTACATTTTATTTTAGCTGACTGAAAACCAGCATCTACTGTTTCAAAAATTTGAAAATCAATTTTTGCAGAAATTAGTAAATCTTCATACTCTTTTGGACTTCTTCCTCTGCTAATAGAGGGCTTTACAAAGTAATATTGAGCATTTTTGGGTAAAATTTTCAATACCTCATCTATTTTTTTATCATTCACAAAACCGAGGACAATGTGTTTATATTTGTCAATGCCATTCAATTGATCAAAAACCATTTCTAAACCAGCTTGATTATGAGCAGTATCACAAATTATCAACGGATTTTCTGAAAACTGAAACCAACGCCCAATAAATTTGGTGTTTTGGTGAACGTTCATCAAACCATTTTCAAGAGAACTTTCAGAAATTTCTATGTTTTGTTTCCTCAACTCATCTACCAAAGCCAGAACCACTCTTATATTTTTCTTTTGATAATTCCCCTTCAAATCAGTTTTTAAATCAGTAGAAATTTCGGTTGCATCTATGAATTCAGAATGATTTTCGATGGCTTTTTGTTGAATAATATATTTCACCAAATCTCTTTCGTCGCCAGAAATAATGGGAATATTAGGCTTTACAATTCCTGCTTTTTCTGTGGCAATTTCTTCCAGAGTTTCGCCTAAAATATTCTGATGGTCTAAGTCTACATTGGTAATAGCAGAAACTAAAGGTTTTATAATATTGGTAGAATCTAATCTACCGCCCAACCCTACTTCAATAATGGCAAAATCAACCTTTTTTTGATAGAAATATTCAAATGCCATAATCGTGGTAAATTCAAAAAAAGAAGGAAGAATTTCTTCTGGAATATTCCTCAATTTTTGAATAAAATCAAAGACAAATTCTTTCTCACAATTATTTCCATTAATTTTAATTCTCTCCGTAAAATCAATTAAATGAGGGGAATTATACAAACCAACGATGTATCCTTGTTCTTGTAAAACCGAAGCTAGCATATTACTGGTAGAGCCTTTTCCATTAGTTCCACCAATATGAATCATCTTCAGTTTTTCCTGAGGATTTCCGAAAAAATCACAAAGTTTTGTAATATTTTCTAAACCTGGTTTATATGCTTTTTGACCGTCAATTTGGTAATTAGGCATTTGTACAAAAAGCCAATCTAATGCTTCTTGATAAGCTTCTGGAGTAAAAAAAATTGGAGTATTTTTTGACACAAAAAAAATTTTTTCAAAGATAACGAAACCCCATTTTATTTTGAAATTTTAAAAATAAAAACTCAATATTTTTTGTTACATTTGAATAAACCACAAAATATTAAAAAATGGAAATTCAACATGAAGATAATGGCAAAAAGGGTGTTTTTTTCATAGAAGAAAACGGAGAAATCATTGCTGAAATGACCTACGTTTGGTCTGGCGAAGACAAAATTATCATAGATCACACTGAAGTTTCAGAAAAACTTGGAGGAAAAGGAATCGGGAAGCAATTGGTTCATAAGTCAGTAGAAATGGCTCGTGAAAAACATATTAAAATCCTTCCACTTTGTCCGTTTGCGAAAAGAGTTTTTGATAAAACTGAAGAATATAAAGACGTACTTTTTTAACCCTCAATTTTTTGCAAAATGCCTGATCAAAATATAAAAAAATATTCAAATGGAGAAGTAACGGTTCTTTGGGATGCTTCAAAATGTATTCATTCTGCGAACTGTGTAAAAAACCTTCCAGAAGTTTTTAAACCTAAAGAAAAACCTTGGGTGCAAATGGAAAATTCTACTTCGGAGAACATTATTTCTACCGTAAATAAGTGTCCATCTGGAGCATTATCTTTGAAAAAATAAGACGTTTTTAGAATGTAATTTTATATGTTCCAGTAGAATTGGTAGAGGCTTTTTCGGCTTTTACGTATTTTTTTACCCAAATTACCGCAGCAGTAACGACACATGGATCAGAAATCCCACTGCTTCTGTGTGCTGAAATCACGTTTCCAGCTTTGTCAACCGTATAAGAAATGGTAATGGTTCCGTTTGCTGTACAGTTATGAGAGGGCTGTTCTCCACCTTTTCCCATGGTTCCGGGAATGTAAGAAATAAGTTTTCTGTCTACGCCAATTTTGCTATCACCATCTCCTTTTCCACCAAGAGGATCGCCAGAATTTCCAACGGTTCCATCTGTTCCTTGCGTTCCAGTCTTCGTTCCTCTTCCTTTGATAAGATTGCCAATTGCGGCGGTCCCTTGTCCGTCACCTTGAGCATTTTTGGCAGTGGTATTGCTGGTAGTTGATGTTTTAGAGGTGGTAGATTTGGATGCTGTAGTTTCCGAAGATTTCGTGGATTTTTTTTCGGTTTTCTCTGTTTTTACGGCAGTAGTTTTTTCAGATTTTCCTGTGATGATTTTTTCAGCAGGTTTTTCTACAGCTTTGGGAGTTTCTACAATTTCTTGAGGTTGTGGTTCAGGAGTTTTTAATTCTTCAGGGATATAAATATCTGCCGAAGCTAAACTTCCTTCTTGATTAGCAGGTTCTTCTGCTCCGTTTCCGCTTCTATTGTCGCCGAAATTAATCAGCATAGTGGTTACTTTCTCTTCTTTTGGGATTTCTCTCACGAATTGGTAATAAAAAATCAACAAAAACAACAATGCCGAAATCAGCGCAGTAAGTGTTGCACTTTTTAGCTTGTCTATTCTTTCGTCTCGTTTATGTTGAGTTATCGTTTCCAATATAAGTTTTGGCTAAATTTGATTTTAATTTCTATAAATGGACTTAGTCCATTCCAATTGATTATTCTTGAACGGTAGCAATCGCTAAACCATATTTGTGTTTTTCGGCGATTTCCATGGCATAAACTACATCTTTATGCTTGCAATTTTCGTCTGCTCTAATGGTGAAAGTAGGATTAGGCGAACCTTCTACCAATTTTACAATATTTTGTTCTAATTGTTCTTTTGGCGTTTCTAAATCATTTACAAAATACTTGCCATCTGCATTTATTGTAACAGTTGTAGGGTCTGTAACGCTAGGATCTTGAGCTACAGCTTTTGGCAAATTCACATCTATTGCGCTTTGACTGATAGCTGAACTGGTAATCATAAAGAATATCAATAACAGAAAGATAATATCTGTCATCGAAGCCATACTAAATTCGGCGCTTACTCTATTTCTTCTTTTCAATTCCATTCTTAAAAAAGTTTGAGGTTAGGTTTTAGAAGAATTAAAGTGGTTTGTTTAGCGTATCTAAAAACTCATTCACGTGAGTTTGAATTTTCAGAACCAATCTATCTACATTGGTCACCAAAATATTATAGAAAAAATAGGCAGGAATTCCCACGAATAAACCGACTGCAGTAGTAGCCATCGCAGTATAAATTCCCGATGCCAGTAGTTTCGGTGAAACTGCTCCCGTAACATTAGAAATTTCGAAAAACGCCATAATCATTCCGACTACCGTTCCCAAGAAACCTAACATAGGTGCAGCTCCAGAAGCTGAAGCAAGAATATTCAGGTTTTTTTCTAGTTTAGAAACTTCTAACTGTCCTTGGTTTTGCATTGCATTTGAAATATCAGAAATGGGTCTTCCTATTCTGGTTAAGCCTTTTTCTATCATTCTGGCTTCTGGCGAATCTGTCCTTCTGCATAAATCTATGGCAGATTGTATTCTTCCGTCATGAATGCAGTCTTTAATATTTTCTAAAAAATTAGGCGTTTCTTTAGAAGCTCTTTTGATGAAAAAATATCTTTCGAAAAAAACATATAATGCTAAAATTCCCAAAAGAAAAATAGCAATCATAATTGTATTTCCTATAATTCCTCCGCTGAAAAGTACATCCCAAAGTGAAAATACTTGTTTCTCTGTCACTTTATTGTTAATGATAGTAGTCGTGGCTTGTAAAAACATAATGAAAAATGTTAAGTTCGAATTTCTAAACGATAAATTTAGTGAAAAATTGTAGAATTTCTCGTAGCAATGAATGTTTTTTGAAAAATACTTTTCAAAAAAAACTTTAAAAATAAAATAAGATTCTGATGGTTTTAAACGGGAAAGAAAACAGCAGAAAGTTACTCTTCTATTTCGATATCATCTGCTTTGAAATGACATTTCAATTTAAAAGGAATGGGCTCATCTGAACCGGTATAGAAATCATCTATTTTCCCTTGCCAGAATAATTGTAACACATCGTCCTCATCTTTAGAAAAACTAAGTTCATTCTCGTAGAGATAGGCTTCTTCGTCGTCATAAAGGTCTACTTCTGTATAGGTTTCTTCTTCTGTATCTTCTATACGGAATGTTTTCCCTTCTAATTCATTAGAATCAATAGGAAATTCAAATACGTCTAAGGATAGCTGAGGAAAATTATATTGTAGAGAGTCGTCTTCTACATGGTCTAAAGAATCATCTGTAATGATTTCTACTTCCAGAAAATTTTTTGAATTGAGATAAACCGCCTTGCAATATGTGCTAGAGATATGGTATTTAAGGGTTTCTTCTGGGTGATAGATTTTTAAAATCCCTTTCATGATGGTGTGTTAAAAAGAATGTTTGTTTTTAAGTTTAAAAAAAAATGATTGTCTTTAACAAAGATAAAAAATTTATAAAACCATAAAAGGTTTTTCGTTAAAAATCATAAAAAACGCAGTAAAAAATTTACTGCGTTCGTTATTTTGAAAAATTTATTTGAAGTTAAACTTCAGCGTGAGTACCACTTGTCTCGGTCTAATGTTAACCGTGGTGTAAGAAGTCTGATTAAAAGTAGAGTTAAAAGTTACATTTTCGAATACATTATTATTGGTAATATTCAGCACTTTCAGTTCTAAATCTATTTTTTCTTCGGACATAGAATATTGGTAAGAAAGGTCAAAGAAAGCATTTTTAGCCGTTCTTTCTCTGTTGCTAGAATGCAGTTCGTCCCAAGTGAATCCTAATGTGTGATTTTTGAAAGGATAAACATATGCAGAAAGTGCGTGATTAAATAAATTGGTTTTGTTATTAAATCTTGCATCGTCTGGAGATTTTGTGTTGTTAAAATTCCAATTGGCATTATAATCTACACTTAACCAAGAGAAATAATTGTTATTAAATTTAACACTTACTCCTTGATTTACGCCTTCTACATCTATAAAACTAGATTCTGTAGGTGCAGAATTGGCTGGTAACTGTTGGTAATTGTTCAATGAGTAATTATATCCTACAGAAGCGTTGGTCTTAAATTTAGGGAAATATTTCCCGAGCTCTGTTCTTGCAGAATTGGTTTTGCTGTTGTTCTCTAAATTATATCCTTTGATGATAAACTGCTGACTTGCTTCATCTAATTCATTAAGGAAAGTTACGTTATTGGTTCTATCATTAAAATTATAACTTACATTAAAGAAAATGTTATTTAATGGATTTCTATATTCTAATCTTGACCCTACAAAATTAGACCTTGTTTGCTGAATATCAGTATTTCTAGAAGATAAATTTTTAGCAGACAAAAGAATAAAACCATTATAAACATCATTGATGCTTCCAAAAGAATTGGTAATTCCCGCGAAAGTTGAAAATTTCCAGAATGAGGTCAAATCATATCTCATGAATAATCTTGGTTCATAAGTCACTTTATTTAGAGTTTTATCTAAATTATTGGTTCCGGTTGCAGAAATATTATTAAAATTAACAGGGAAACTTAAATTCACATCTAAACCTTCTCTCTTGTAATTCACCATCATTTGTGCATAAGGTTTTAGATTTTTAAAGTTAATGTCATTTTCTAATGCATTTCCACTAAATTGATAATCCTGAATAGAGTTTCCTGTAACGCCATTTACATCTGTAAGTAGTTTGTTATTGGTATAATTAAGACCAACTTCTGGCGTAAAAGTCCAATTCTTTTTAGACAAACCAATAGATGCAGAATGTATCGCTTCGAAAGTTTTAAGATTAAGGAATTGATGTACCAATTCGCTATTATTTCCTCCATCTACATTTTGTAAATTCACCACGTAATTTGCTGGATTGATGAATAAATCTTGCTTGTCATCTCTATAACTGATGAAAGACATGGCATTTACTAATCTTTCTTTCCAAGGAATAATAGCACTTAATGAGTTTTGGAAACTATTAGATGGCGTTTTCGTTCTTTGGTTAGAAGCAATATTATTGTTTCTGGTATTCGCTAAATCTCCGTTCCAAAGTCCGTTATAAGTAGTGGTATTTTTAAAGAAACTTTTGTTGGCGTTTTTAGAGAAAATAATTTCACCTTTTGCTTGGTTGGTATAGAAATTATTAGACACTAATGAAGTATTTGTCAAATCATTATTCGCATTGAAAGTTTTTACCATGCTTTCTCTTTCTATAGCATTATTGCTATAACTTGCATTAGCTTTTAACTCCCATTGCTTCGAAAGATTAGTCAAAACATTAGCAGATAAATAATGTACATTGTTCAATAAATATCTTTTTACAGGCACGTTTTGAGGAGTAGCCGCGTTTTCTACAGAAAGCCAAGAATTTTCAGAAAAATTTCTTCTCATTCCTTCAAATCTATTTCCAAAAGCCAGAATATTATTCTCTTTTTCTACTTCTTCTCCCATATTATTGGTTTTGTAATTCAAAACCCATTGGTATTTTTGAGTAAAAAGCATCGGAGAAAGTTTTACATTCCAAAGAGATGGCGCCACGCCAAGAGAAGTTTCTCCTCTTCCTGTCATGGTAATGGATTTTTTGAGCTGCACATTAATCGCCGCATTTTCCGAAGAAAGTTTATCCTGAAGAATTTTTACAGGTTGGTGATTTTCAAGCACTTCTACTTTTTGCACAGCATCTTTTGGGAGAGAATTATTGATTAAGCCGTAACTTCCTTCCATTAAATCTTTTCCGTTTACGTAGAATTTGTTAATCGGTTCACCTTGATAGAGAATAGAACCATCTTTATTGACTTCAATCCCAGGAATTTTTTTCAAAACATCTGCTAAACTTCTATCTGCCTTACTTTCGAAAGATTTTAAATCATAAGAAATGGTGTCACCACGTTTGGTAATGAGTTTAGTTTTAAGTTTTACTTCCTTAATTTCTGTGGCTTTTTCTTGAAGCACAAAATTCAAAGTCTGAGTTGCGTTATTATAATTTTCGGTGATGGTTTGATGGTTAAAGGCTTTTACTTTTACAAGAATTTTTTCGTCATTACTTGTAAAAGTCACTTTATAATTTCCTTTGGCATCGGTAATTGCATATTCTAAAATGGCATTTTTGCCTATTTCTTCTATGGTTACACTTGCACTTGCAAGCGGTTTTCCATCATCATTTTTTACGGTTCCAGAAATGGTTTTCTGAGCAAAAATTACAATTGAAAATAATAAAATAAGGGTAAATGAAAGTATTTTTTTCATGTTTAAAAGTTTATCACTAAAGTATTAGTAAAAGAAAAGGATATTGTGTTACAAAAATTTTTAGATTATCATTTCGGATAAATGTTAAAACTAACGTTTGTTGATATTTAAGTATATCGAAAATGGTTTATTTTTCCACAAGAAACGTATTCCTGTTGCTAAATTCAGTATTTTTGCAGAAATTTAATTTTCAAATAAAAATTTATCTCAATATCATATGTCTTTAATCAAAAGTATCTCAGGAATCCGTGGAACCATCGGTGGTAAAGTAGATGATAATCTTACACCTGTAGATGTGGTAAAATTTACTGCAGCTTTCGGAACTTGGCTTCAAAAAAATAAAAATAAAAAAGATTTAACCTTAGTGATTGGTCGTGATGCCAGAATTTCTGGCGCAATGGTTAATTCATTGGTTACCGCTACTTTACAAGGTTTAGGAATTCATGTAGTAGATTTAGGACTTTCTACTACGCCAACTGTGGAAGTGATGGTTCCAGAACTCAATGCTGATGGCGGAATTATCTTAACCGCTTCTCACAACCCAAAACAATGGAACGCGCTGAAATTGCTCAACGAAAAAGGAGAATTTATCAGTGGAAAAGATGGTGCAGAAATGCTGGAAATTGCCGAAAAAGAAGATTTCAACTTTGCCGAAGTAGACGATTTAGGAAAATACGAAACCAGAACCGATGCTTTTGACATCCATATTCAGAAAATTCTAGATTTACCAATGGTAGATGTAGAAGCTGTAAAAGCTAAAAAATTCAAAGTCGTTCTTGACGCTGTAAATTCTACCGGTGGAATTTCGCTTCCGCCTCTTTTAGAAAAATTAGGTTGCGAATTCGTGAAGTTATATTGCGAACCAAACGGACAATTTCCGCACAATCCAGAACCTTTGAAAGAGCATTTAACAGATATTTGTGATTTAATTAAAAAAGAAGGTGCAGATGTAGGAATTGTAGTGGATCCAGATGTTGACAGATTGGCACTTATTGACGAAAATGGCGAAATGTTCGGCGAAGAATACACTTTGGTAGCTGTGGCAGACTATTTGCTGAGACATAAGAAAGGAGTTGCAATTTCTAATCTTTCTTCGAGCAGAGCTTTAAGAGATGTAGCTAGAAATCTAGATTCAGAATATTTTGCAAGTGCTGTAGGAGAAGTAAATGTGGTGACTTTAATGAAAGAGAAAAATGCAGTCATTGGTGGAGAAGGAAATGGCGGAATTATTTATCCAGATTTGCATTACGGAAGAGATTCTCTAGTTGGTGTGGCATTATTTTTAACACATTTGGCTAAAGAAAACAAAACCGTTTCTGAGTTAAGAGCTACATATCCAGCGTATTACATGGGAAAAAAGAAGATAGAACTTACTCCAGAAATAGATGTAGATGCACTTTTGGTAAAAATGCAGGAAGAATATAAAAACGAAGAAATTTCTACGATAGATGGTGTGAAAATTGATTTTCCAGAAAATTGGGTTCACCTTAGAAAATCAAACACAGAACCTATTATTAGAATTTATACAGAAGCCTTTTCTCAGCAAGAAGCAGATGAATTGGCAGACAAAATGATAGCAAAAATTAAAAGTTTAATATAGAGATTAGAAATCAGAGGTTAGAATCTAGAAAATGTATTTTAAAATCTAACCTCTAATATCTAAAATCTAATATCTATAAAATAATTTGGAAGAATTTTTTGAAAATGAGCTTGCTAAAAAGTTCGAAGACATGATAGAAAATAACGAACAATTCTACTTTGACACAGAAGAAGTAGAAGACATTGTTATTTTTTATTTAGAAATGGGAGACATCAATTTTGCAGAAATGGCTGTGAATTATGGCTTAAATCTTCATCCTAACTCTATCGAGCTGAAAGTTAAGCAATTAGAAGTCTTTTTAGAACTCGAAAAATACGTTCAAGCTCGTCAATTAATTGAAGAGTTGAAACCTTCATGTTCAGAAAGCACCGACTTTTTGGTTTGTTGTGCCAAATATTATTCCAACAACGGAAATCCTAGAAAATCAATAGAATTTTGCGAAAAAGCATTAGAACTAGAAGAGGAAGAAAGTTTCTTGCATAATTTCATTGCAGATGAATATTATAATCTTCAAGACCCTTTTAATGCATTGAAAAACTATAAATTAGCATTAAAACACGATCCTCAAGATGAATATGCACTAGAAAGTGCGATGATGTGTTATGGCGAAATGACTCGTCATGCTGAAGCAGAAGAATTTTTGCAAAATTATATCAATCAGTTTCCTTTTTCAGAAACCGCTTGGTTCGAAATGGGGCAATTCTATTTCAACCGAAAAAACTACGAAAAAGCAATTCAGTCTTTCGATTATCTATTAGCGATTAATTCTGATGCAGCTGGAGTTTATGCCAATAAAGCAGCGTGTTATGAAGCGATGGAACAATGGGAAAAAGCGATTGAGGTTTACGAAGAACAGCTGGAATTAGAATACACCAAAGCTTTCACTTTTTACAAAATTGGATTGTGCTACAAAGCGGCCAAAAAAAATATGGAAGCGCTTCGTGCTTTTCAGAAATCTTTAAGAGAAGACCCTCAGTTTTATCTTTCGATGATGGAACAGAGTGACCTTTATTTGGAAATGGGAAGCATGAAAGAAGCCTTACATTTTGCTAAAGAAGCTGTTGCATTGAACGAAAACAACTTAGAATTTCAGAAGAAATTGGCTTTTCTTTACATAGATTCTGGCAGATTCGAAGAATCTCTTTCTTGTCTTAAAAAATTGGTAGATGTAGAGCCAAAAAGATTTTACAATTGGTACGCATACAGCGAAGTAATCATGCTTATCGGAGAATATGAAGATGCGATTACCGTTTTAGAACAAGCTACCAAAATTCACCAGAGAGCAGAATTGTATTATCAACTCAGCAATTCTTACCTTCACTTAAATGATGAAGAAAACGGACAAAAAGCATTGCAAAAAGCCCTAGAACTAGACGAAAGTCTTTCGAGCGACATGCAAGAAAAATACCCTTTTATTAAGGAGCAAATTTCTAAAGAAAAGAGTAAAAATAAATAGCAAATCCCGAGAAATTCTTGGGATTTTTTTATTTATAATTCCGTTCTAAAAACCAAATAAATTCCTCCATTCTATACATATTATTCGCGACTAAGAAAACGAATAAAATTCCTACAAAAACCGTCAGAAACGAAAGCATTTTCGGAGAATTTTTATACCCGAAAAACAACCAACCCAACATCATCGGAACTACAAAAATGAAATGTCCGCCGTAAATGTAAGAAGTATGTAAACCAAACTTCAATCCGCAATGAATGATGATGTCTACGAAAAATGAAAGCATTAAAATCTGTACGAATTTGTTTTTGAAATTCTTGAAATAACTCCAAAAAACAAGAATCAGAACTGCGCCAACAAAAATATAAGGAGCTACAGATGTGAAAACATCCATAAATAAGGCGTTATAGTGAAATCCTTTTTTATTGTGATAATCTCTCACCACAAAATTTGAAAAAATCATATTTCCCCCGAAAAACCAAGACGAAATCATATCCCAAAGTGGCGTAACTTTCGGTTTTGAGAATTTCTCGTATTGTTCACCTGTTTTAGTGAAAATCCTCATATAATCCCAATCTAATCGGTACAAAAACAACAAAACGAAAACCGCTGCTGAAATCACAACTCTAATCGCTGCATTGAAAAAGTTTTTAAAATTCTTGAATAGACCTTTTTCAAAAAGGATAGGAATGTAGACTTTTACAATATTCGTAATCGTTAAACCGCCTACTAAAACCGAAGCAAAAGTGAGCGGAAATAGAGAAATTTTCTTCTCTTTTTTGAGTTTTGCCGCCGCGTAATAATTAAAAGCTACCAAAAACAACAAAGTATAAGTATAGGTTTCTGGCGTGAAGGAAAGCAGAATTGGAGTCGTAAAAAAAGCAAAGAAAAAGGTAATTAATACATTGATTTTCAATGGAATTCTTACAATATTTCTTAAATATTTGAATAATTGAACCAAAGCCAAACTCACGGCAAAATTACTGCACCAAGCCAAAACCAAACGGAAAATTTCGTTCTTTTTACCTTCCGAAATCCAAAGCGCAAATTCTCTGATAAAATCAAAGAAATAATTAGAAAGCGGATGTCTCTCGAAACCACCACCTGTCATTACAATCGAACGATTATCAAAACTGAAATACGCGTCCCAAGGAATTCTATCATCAAATATGATTCTGAAATTAAGTGCGATATAGCTTCCTAAAATCCCGTAAGAAGTGAGGAAAATGATGAACAAAATCCATTCAATCCCATTGCTTGGAAAAATGAGTTTTAAAGTGTCTTTGAATTTTTTCAAGGATAAAATTTTTGCAAAAGTATGGTTTTTAAACGCAAAGAGCGCAAAGAATGTTTTACAAATCAACTGTTTTTAAGTTCGCAAAGATGCTTTGCAGTTGCAAAGCATTCATTTCACAAATTTACAATTATGAAGAACAAGAAAGTGAGCTGCAACCCACTACTCCTTCATATTTTTCTGGTCTTTTTACCGAAAATTCTGGGTAAATTTCTTCGTAAGGTTTTTGTAAAGCGTTCCAAAGTTTGTCAAAAAGTTCTGTTTTGCCTTCTTCCATTTCTGCAATGCAATCGTACAACAAATAGTTTCTCAAAACAAATTTCGGATTGGCTTTTTGCATTATTTTTCGGCTTTCTTCTTTGGAAATTTGATTAGAAGAAAGTCTTTGTCTGTAATTTTCAACAAATTCTATCACCAAAGTTTCTTGATCTTTATTCAAGTTTTGATAAAAAGAATTTCTGAAATGCTCAACGATATTTGAACTTTCTTCAAGACTTTCTAACTGATTGAAAAACAAAGTATAGTCTGTAGAAATTTCTTCCATCAATTTTTGCCAAGAGGTAAAGAAATCTGCGTCATATCTTTCTAATTTTTCAAACCCGAATTTCTTAGCCATCATTTCATCATGCTTTTTCCAAAACATTTCGCTATAATCAATTAAGATTTTTTCCAGCGCTGCTTCATCTTTAATTAATGGAAAAAGTGCATTCGCTAATTGCATTAAATTCCAATGAGCAATGTGCGCTTGTTTACCGAAAGCGTATCTTCTTCCTGGTAAATCTGTAGTATTGGAAGTAAAATTCAGATTATATTCATCTAAAAATGAGAATGGACCGTAATCTATCGTGTTGCCAATAATGCTCATGTTATCGGTATTCATTACGCCATGTGTAAATCCTACTCTAATCCATTCTACAATCATATCGGCGGTTTTTTCGCCTACTCTTTTGAAAAATTCCAGATATTTCTCCGTTGAATTTTTATCAATTTCCGGGAAATAATTTTCGATGGTAAAATCTGCTAATTTTTGTAAAGTATCCAATTCATTTCTGGCTGCTAACAACTCAAAATGCCCAAAACGAAGAAACGTTTCCGAAGTTCTGATGACAACTGCTCCTTGTTCGAAATCTACATTTCCGTTGTACATGATATCTCTCGCTACTTTTTCCCCAGAAAGCGAAAGAGAAAGCGCTCTAGTTGTAGGAATTCCCAAGTGAAACATGGCTTCACTCATGAGATATTCTCTAATAGATGAACGCAAAACGGCTCTTCCATCTGCATGACGAGAATAAGGAGTTGCTCCTGCTCCTTTCCATTGAATTTCTGTAGATTTTCCTTCAGAATTTTTAATTTCTCCTGCATAAATGGCTCTTCCATCACCTAATTGACCAGCCCATTGTCCGAACTGATGACCTGCATAAGCGGTAGAAAAAGTTTTCATATTTTCTGGAAGTTTGGTAGCGTTTAAAAAATCTGTATCCTCTTGGTTTTCAATTTTTCCAAAGCCTATTTCTTCGGCTAAATTTTCGTTAAAGTGCAATAACTGCGCTTTTTTGAATCCATAAATATCGGTAAGTGCAAAAAAGAAATTGGGCGTTTGTCTTTGTACAGGATTTCCTGAAAAATCTCCTGGAAAAAGGTCAAAATATCTCTGTGTAATTTTATCTAAATTCATTTTGCAAAACTAAATGATTTTCAAGAAAAAACCGCTTCAAATAAGATTGAAACGGTTTATCATTTTTATTGATTGAAATCTACTTCGTCTTTGTTCAGATTTTCGTTGAGATTTTCTTCTTTTGGTTTATTATTTTTAGGCTGATTGTCTTTCGGTTTAGGATTTTTGATTTGGTCTATGGTTTGTAATCCTCCATCGTCTCCATAACCGCCAAGTCCTTGTAAATCTGCACAATCTCCCGTCCAATTAGAAGGTTTAGCAAATTTATCATCTGGTGTAATCCCGAGTTCTCTATCTGCCCAAATTTTCTTCATGAAAATTCCCCAAATTGGCAATGCCATTCTCGCACCTTGACCTTCACCTGTACTCCAGAAGTGCGTTGCTCTGTCTTCCCAACCTACCCAAACTCCAGTTGCTAGATTAGGCGTAATTCCCATGAACCAACCATCTGAGTTGTTCTGAGTAGTACCAGTTTTACCAGCTATTTCTACAGTATCAGGAATTCCCATTCTTCTTAACTGACCAGAAGCTGTACCAAATCTTGCAACACCTTTCATCAAGTCTATCATGGTATAAGCGTACATTTCGTTCATGACTTCTTTGGTTTCGTTTTTCACTTCTTTAATTACTCTACCATTAGCATCTTCTATACGCCAAACCATTTCTGGTTTAATGTAATTTCCATAATTTGCAAAAGAACTATAAGCTCCCAACATTTCGTAAATGGTAATATCAGAAGAACCTAGAGCGATTGCATATTCATTTGGCATTTCTTCTGTTACTCCTAAATCTCTAGCCAATTGGATTACTTTTTTAGGACTTACAGATTCTATTAATCTTACAGCAACAGGGTTTTTAGAATGTGCTAAAGCGTCTCTCAAAGTAAGATTACCACCATTACCTTCTACTACCCAATCTCCTTTGGTATAAGTAGCATTAGAAACGGTAGAACAAGGAGTCATTCCTAAATTCATGATTGCTGTAGCATATACAAACGGTTTAAATGTAGAACCAACTTGTCTTTTTCCTTGTTTTACGTGGTCATATTGAAAATGCTTCCAATCGATTCCTCCTACCCAAGCTTTGATATCACCCGTTGCAGGTTCCATAGACATTAAGCCAGCTTGTGCAATTTGCTTATGGTATCTGATAGAATCATACGGAGACATTTCGGTTTCTTTTTCTCCTTCCCAAGTAAAGATGGTGGTTTTGGTAGGCGTTTTGAAATCCATCATAATAGAATCTTCTGAAACCCCTTCTGCAGCCAATTGTTTATATCTGCCTGTTCTTTTCATTGCAGCTAGCATAATATCATCTATTTGCTTTTTCTTCAAGAAATAGAAAGGTCTATTAGGATTTCTGCGTTGTTCATCATCAAAACTTTTCTGAAGACTGGTCATGTGTTCCTTAATGGCTTCTTCTGCATATTTCTGCATTTTAGAATCTAAGGTTACAAAGATTTTAAGACCATCTCTGTAAATATTTACATCTTTACCAGTCTCTTTCTCGTATTCTTCTAAATAGCTATTAATTTCTTTTCTCAAATAATGCTTATAATAAGCAGAATATCCTTCGTCTACAGATTCTACAGGATGGAAATCTACTACGATGGGTTCCGCTACTACTTTGTCATAAGTAGCTTGGTCTATATAGTTGGTTTTAAGCATTTGCTCTAAAACCACATTTCTTCTTTCCTTAGCTCGTTCAGGATTTCTAATGGGATTATTTCTAATTGGAGCCTCTAGCATTGCAACAAAAGTTGCGGCTTCTGAAAGCGTAAGATCTTTAGTAGATTTATTAAAATAAATTCGTGAAGCTAATTCAATACCCTTGGAATTATAATTAAAATCCATTTTGTTAAAGTACATAGTGATGATTTCCTCCTTGGTATACCTTTTCTCCAAGCTTACCGCAACAGACCATTCTTTTAATTTTTGAATGCCTCTCATTAAAGAATTTGTTGCGGGTTTTTTCGTAAACAATAGTTTTGCCAACTGCTGAGAAATAGTAGAACCACCACCTCTTTTACCACGGAATGCTACCGCTCTTGCAAAAGCTTGCAAATCAATTCCTGAGTGCTCACGGAAACGTTCATCTTCTTTTGCCATCAATGCATATACTAAATGCGGCGGCAAATCTTTATAGGTAACCGGAATGGTTTTTTCTTTCTCGAATTTCCCTAAGGTAACGCCATCAGAAGAAATAATCTCTGAAGCCACATAAATATCTGGATTTTCTAATTCTTTTACATCTGGCATATCTCCCAAAAATCCTTGAGATACAGCAAAAAACAAAAATGCTGTTCCTAGAATTATTCCTCCTAAGCCAAGCCAAATGAATTTAACCCATTTTTTATAACCAAAGTTTTTTTGCTTTTTAGGTGGCAACGGAAAATTAAGTGTGCTGCCTTGTTTTACAGTGTTTTCCATATAATGATTATGGTTGTGTTGAATTTTCTAATTTTACGCCCAAATCTTCAATTCCTACTAGACTATTGGTTCTCATTCCTTGTTTTACCCCAATAATGTATTTTCCTTTTTTTGGAAATTTATATTGGTTTTTATATTGAAACAATATTTCTTTAGTCTCGCCAAAACCTTTTCCTAACCATTCTCCATTAGGTTTTGCCATGATGTAGTTAAGCGTATCTATTTTAAAATTTTTCTCATTTTCAGCTTTGAGGTAAGTAATTAAAAACAGATTACTGTATGGATAATCGTTATTATTTCTTACAACAAATATAATGTTTTTAGGAGTGCTGGTGTCTTCTATGTTCATAGTAAACAGCAGTTCCTTTTTCTTATCCCAAGTTCCGTTTACTTCATTCATAGAAACCACTTCATTATTATAGGAACATGAAATAAGCATTATAGAAACGAAAAATATCTGAAAATATTTAATCATTATTATTTCTTTTTGGAGGAAATCTTTTTTTGTTTTTATTAAACTTTTTAGGAGCATTGGTTTTTTCAGGTCTATTATTATCCTTTTGAGCTTCTGCCTCTTTGGTTACCTGCTCTGCTCTATTATTCCCTGTATTTTTATTTCTATGCTTGTTCGGTTTCTTTTTCTCAAACCTATCCAGATTATTCTCCTGAATTAAATCTACCGTTTCCACTTTATCTGCTCCCGTGAAGGTTTTCAATTCTTCTAATGGGATAGATTTTTGACCTTTGCTATTGATTTTCATCAATTTTTTAACCTCAGCAACGTCTAAATCATACCAAGCCATAGAATTATCTACATAGGCAAACCACATTTTCTTTTTGAAAACATCTATTTTAATGCAAAAAGCTCTTCCTTTTTCAGTTTCGATTATAGTATTAGAAGAAGGAAAATCTGATAATGCATCTACATAACTGTCTAATTCAAAGTTAAGGCAGCATTTTAATTTACCACATTGTCCTGCTAATTTTAGCGGATTGATACTTAACTGCTGATATCTTGCCGCATTGGTATTTACTGAACGGAAGTCTGTAAGCCAAGTAGAACAGCATAATTCTCTACCACAAGAACCTATTCCGCCTACTTTGGCAGATTCTTGTCTATAGCCTATTTGCTTCATATCAATCTTTGTTTTGAAAGATGAAGCGTACTCTTTAATCAATTGACGGAAATCTACTCTCCCTTCTGCGGTATAATAAAAAGTAGCTTTCGAGCCATCACCTTGATATTCTACATCGGTGATTTTCATTTCCAAACCTAGATTTTTAGCAATTTTTCTTGCCTGAATCTTTGTTTGGTCTTCTTTTTTTCTGGCATCTTGCCAAATCTCTACATCTTTTTGTGTAGCGACTCTATAAATTTTGAGGGCAGCATCTTCAGAAAAATGTTTCTTTTTCATCTGAATTTTAACAAGTTCTCCTGTTAAACTTACTACTCCTATATCGTGACCCGGATTAGATTCTACTGTAACTACGCTCCCAATATGAAGTGGCAACTGGTTTACATTATTGAAATAGCATTTTCTATCATTCTTAAATCTTACTTCTACAAAATTGCACTTATTCTGTTTAGGTGCTTGTATGGTAGAAAGCCAATCAAAGACGCTCAATTTATAACTATTCCCACAGGTATTGACATTTTCGCAACCTGTAGTGCTCTTAGTAGCACAAGAATGTTTAGAATCTCCGGATGAATTACATCCACAACTCATAATAATATTTTAATTCTTGCAAATTTAGTATAATTTTTAAACAATGTATCATAAAACAATAAGTCTATCATCAGGAAGTCTAAATTATCATATTTTTATATAAAAATAATATTTTTGCACAACATTAATAAACATTATGT
>JPFL01000634.1:0-23695 GCA_000733385.1 Paramecium biaurelia
ATAAAGTTTCGGAATTTTTTTATTTCGTTGAAATCGGATTTAATTTTCCAGATTAGTCCAAAATATTCTTTTTTAATCTTTAGAGAATCCAGATTAATCCAAACTATTCTTATTTAGCCCAAACCCTTTGAATACTATTGTTTTAAAGATTTTTAACGCTCAATTTTGCCTCAGAATTTTAATCAAAAAGAGATGAAAAAATCGAGCTATCTTTTATTCGTATTATCTACAACTTTCATTTACGGACAAGTCGGGATTAACACCCAAACTCCAGAGACTACTTTAGAAGTTGTAGGAAAGCCAAACGATATTAGTCATTATGATGGAATTATTCCACCACGTATTACAGGAAATCAATTAGCAGCCAAAACGTATTCATCTGCTAAACAAGGAGCAGTGGTTTATGCTACATCCACTCCTTCAAATTTGACAGGTCAGGTTAAAAATATTACCGAAGCAGCCCCTTATTATTTTGACGGAACCTTATGGCAATCTTTTTCAAAAGAGATAGCTCCTATTGAATACTATATCTTATTAACATTAGATTCAAACAGCACAGCTGGACTAACAGCAACTTCGGTATGGTCTGCACCAGTGAACTATTGGGGAAATACCAATACATATCTGACCGCCTCAAAATCCTATACCATCGGAACCAAAAATTTCGGAGGATTAAAGGGAGCTATAACATTCAGAAAAATTCAAGGTATTGTCAATGTTCATTTTCAAATCTACAGATCCTCAGATTCTGCCCCCATCACTGGAGATGCTTTTATTAACATTGCTAATATATACAGCGATATAGGCTATATTCCGAATCAGATTGCTCTGCTACATTCCGAAAATTCTACGCAGTATTTTCCCGCCTTACTCGAAAATTATGCCATACAAATTCCGCAGACATCTTTAAATGCAATGTCCACCTCTTACTACACTTATGGAGAAGTTCAGGGATACTCCAATTGGAGGAAACCTTATTTGCCATAGAAAATAGCTACAAGGAGTTTGATAAAAAATGGAAAAAAGAGACCATATAAAAATTAGGATATCCAAAACAAGAAAAGAAAACTGGAAAAGAATATGCAAAGAAAAAAATATTACCCTAACCAACTTAATAACAGCATCAGTTGAGAACAGAATTTTAGAAGATGAAAGGAAAAAGATATTGACGTTCATTGAAAAACAAGACAACATCTTCATAAAAATTGAGACCAACATCAATCAGATTGCTAGAATTGCAAACGCTCAAAAATTTATCAGCAGTAAGGAATTAAATTATTTCCAAAGCCAACTTGATGAAATAACCGATTTGAAAAAACAGCAAAACGAAATTTTCATAAAAATCTACTCTTTAATTGCAAATGATAGTTAAGATTTTAGGTTCAGCAAGTTCCAATTTTCACGGAGTACAGTATAATGATAAAAAAGTAGAGAAAGGAACTGGTGAGTTTATGCTGATGAAAAATTTTCCTTCCTTCATTAATGAAAACAGCAGTCAGGAAGAAGTTAGAAATTACCTCAAATCCATTTCAAAAAATGAAAAAGTAAAGAAGTCTCAATTCCACGCCGTAATTTCTACAAAATTTCAACAGCACAGCAAAGAAGAATTGACGAAAGTTGCGGAAGATTTTATGCAGGAAATGGGATACGGAAACCAACCTTACATCGTGGTTTTTCATAATGATACCGAAAATAACCACGTACATATTGTTTCAACGAGAGTAGATAAATCGACCGGGAAAAAGCTCAATGACAGTTATGAAAAACTGAAAGCCCAAAAGACGATAATGAATTTAAAAGAAAGGATTTATGGTAAAAGTAACGAAGACATCATCAACAAACTTTTGAGCTACAATATAAGTTCGTTGAAGCAACTGGAAATCTTAATGGAAAGAAACGGCTTCAAGCTCACAAAAAACACAAATGATGAAAACGCTTTAGATATTCTAAAAAATGGAGTTCGAGAGAAAACAATAAATGGAAATCAGCTCATTTTCAGCAATGTTAAAAATGACAATAGAGCAAAGCAAATCAAGGCGATTTTGAATAAATATAAAGAGGTATATTCTAACAAGGTTTTCAAAGTGGAAGACCGGAGACATTTAGAAAAAATGCTTCCTGAAGAAAAGCAAAAGGAAAATTGGAAGCCAAAGATTGAATTTGAAAGTGAGCTTCAGAAAAAGCTCAGAGAAGTGTTTGGAATCGATGTGGTCTTTCATCATAAAGACGAACTCCAACCTTTTGGTTATACTTTAATTGACCATAAAACCGAAACCATTTATAAAGGAAGCGAAATTCTGAAAATGAAAAATTTGTTTGAATTTACTTCCGAAGTAATGGACAAGAAAATGTTTGAAAGCTTAAAAGATTACAATTTATCAGATGAAATTTCGAAACAAGTATTGATAGAATATCTGAAACGGCAGAATCTAGGAAATGAACCCAAAGATTTTATGCTTTTTGAGAAGAAGAAAAGAAAGAACAAAGAAGTATTCAATTCGGTGAAAAATGATGTAGGAAACTATCTCAAAACACAAAGCAATAACAGTGTTAAAATCATAAAATCGGAAGAAGGAATCTATTACGCAGTCCACACCAAGCTGCATTATGTAGGAGAACTTCAATCATTAATTGGAGAAAAGGAATATCAAAAATTTCTAAATCCAAATCAAGCCAACGAAACCAGAATAGTAAACCAGACTGAAAGTAATGAAGCAAAAGAATTATCAAAAGCAGTAAATGAAATGCTGTTTGAATGGGCAAAACATTCAGGAACATCAAAAGACCCTGCGGAAGAAGAACTCAAAAAAAGAAAAAAAAGAAAGAAATTATGATTATCACATTTGCCACGCAAAAAGGCGGAACAGGAAAAACGACACTTGCCATTGCATTTGCCAATTACATTTCTGCTATATCAGAAAGGAAAATCAAGGTCTATGATTTCGATTTTCAAAAATCCTTCTACTACAAATGGAAAGAAGACGAACAGTCAGACCTTCCAAAATTGTATGAGGTAGAAACCATTGGTGAAGATGAAGAGCAACCATTTTCTGACTTTGAAACCCTCATTAATTTAAAAGAAAGTGAAGAAATTAATCTTTTTGATTTGGCAGGAACACTCGATCAGAAATACAGTGACTTGCTGATTTACAGTGATTTTATCATCATTCCTTTTGAATACTCCGATGTATCGGTAAAATCGACTTTGGTATTCAAAAATCTGTTGGGTTTATTGGAAAGCGAAGCAGAACGAATATTTATCAGATCCAAATACGACAAAGGCTACAAATACCCTAACCAAAAGGAAATGGACGAAGAAATTTCAAAATATGGAACACTCATTGAAAATCCTGTATTCAAAAGAAACTGCCTTCAAACCATAGATACCAGAAAGCTAACCTACGAACAAAAGTACGCCGTAAAAAGGCCCTTTAATGAAATTATTGACCAAATAAACAGCATTTTAAAAATAACACTTTAAATAAAAATACAAATGTTAAAATACTCATTCATTCTATTAGCAGTCTATTTTCTGTATTATGCTGGAAACGTAGTTTACGACCTTTTTTTGAAAAAAGAGAAAACAGTACATACCGATGATACAGAAGAATTTTCACTTGCTGATTTTGCACAGTCAGAGAGCCTTCCTCCAAGTTCAGTCGGAATTGAAGATGTAGAAAATATTCGCACTCCAAAATCCTTTTTGAAAAGTGAAATCCCGACAACTCAAGCTCATAACACTTTTGAAGAAAATCCCGATTTGGAAGAATTAAGAAGAAGATTTGAATCCGAACAAGACTTGGATGGTTTTGATGACGTGGAAAAACCAATAAAAAATGTAACTGAAAATACAGAATCTATTCAATCAAAAAATAACGAAAATCATCAAAACCAGATTCAAGAAGAACAAGGTTTATCCATTCAAAAATCAAACAGAAACAAATGGTATCAATTGCTTAATCTGGCAGAAACCAGTGTGCAGATGATTTCCCATAATGACGGATATAAGATATATCATTCCATTATGTAATCCTTATCCATAAAAATATTTAAAACATTCAAAAACAACGCATTAAAAATCCGTTGCAGGATATTTTTTGCTTTAAACTTAAAAATCAATTCAATATTAACCTTTAAAAAACCTTATGTATTATGAATCAAAAATTCAAAAAAAACCAAATGATGAAAAAAGTATTCACTGCTTTCATTTTACTTTTAGCCATTACTCCAGCCTTTGCACAAGGAGGTGCAACAGCCATCTCCAATGCAGCAAGTGATATCAAAGATTACTGGGACCCGATCAAGCTGATTTTGAAAGCAGTCGGCGGATTGGTAGGTTTCATTGGTGGTCTTCGAGTGTACAACAAGTGGACGAATGGAGACCAAGATGTCAACAAAGAAATCCTCGGTTATGGAGGCGCAATGATTTTCCTTATTGTAGTTCCAGAATTTGTCACTGCATTCTTTGCCTAAAATGGGATTTTACCTTTACAAGGGGCTTAAAAAACCCCTTGTATTATTCGGACTCAAAGGGAAATACATTTTTTATGCAGTTGGTGTCATCGGAGGCGGTGTCATTGCGGCATTAGTATTATCCAAATTCGGTTTACTAGGTTCTTTATTAGGATTGGCAGTTACTGCAGGAGGTGTTTATCTCATCTTCAAAAGACAGGATAAGTATGGTTTGTACGACAAAACCAAAAATTTCAATCAGATATTCATTTTTCCCAAAAGGTTAAAACATAAAAAAATTTTACAACATGGCATCAACAAAAAAACAAGCATTTGATATTCCATTTATCGGCTACGATTATGGAAAAGATTTCAATTGGGATTTTGATGTTCTTTTCGGACAGTATGGAAACCCTATTATCGGGATTAAGATAAAAAATATGGTTAAGCAATATTCGGCAGATCCTGATAACTATCTCAATTTTCATACCATTTTGAATCAAGTTGTTTCGATTATTGGAGAAGGAAGAATTGTTCAGAAACTCGATATTTTTTCAAAAAAGAAATATACGGCTGAACCATCTAACCAGTTTCTTCAGCAAAAATATTCAGAGCATTTTGATGGACGACTTTTCAAAACCATTGAAACGGTATTGCTGTTTACCGATATTGTGGATGACAAAGTGAAAAAGAAAAACAGGCAGTACCACCACTCGGAAAAAGGCTACAAAGAACTTCGAGATAAATGCCAGAAAGTTTTTATGCTTTTGAAACAAAGCGATTGCGAACCTCAATTTTTGTTGGAGAAAGATTTTGAATATTATATTTCTGGAGTTTTGTCGATGAATTTTTCAGAGGTACCAACTTTTGATAATATCAAAAGCACCAACGAATATCTGAAAATAGGCAAAAGATTTGTCAAAAATATATCTTATGTCGATGTAGAAAACATTGATTTGCCTTCTGAAATCGAGCCTTATTCTATTTTAGGAGGAAACGGAGCTGCATCAGAAACAGCCGTCGATAATTTTACCTTCATCAACGAACTGGAAGACTATGAAACGATTGTTTACAATCAGATTATTACGATTCCGCTACAAGCACCACAGCAAAGAGAATTAGACAAGAAAAAGAAAAAGCACGAAGGAGCAGCCAATAACTCTCCATCCAATGCCATCATTGCAGAAGAAATTCAAACCCTACTTCATAATATCGCTATAGATGGACAACTCGTTGTGAATGCCCATTTCTCTATTTTGTTTTCAACAAATACTTTGGAAGAAATGGAGGGGACACAGTCCCTGATTGAAAACAAGCTTTTTACCAAAGGAATTATTGTTTCCAAAAATGCTTACAACCAGTTGGAACTCTTTCGAGCAGCCATTCCAGGAAATGGAACAGAATTGAGGGAGTATGATTTATTTATGACGACAAGCGAAGCAGCCGTGTGTTTTTTTTTTAAAGAAAGTTACCCCATGAACGAAGAATCGAACTTCTATCTAAGATTTACCGATAGACAAGGTGTTCCACTAAAAGTAGATCCTTCGGATTTACCGATAAAAACTGGAAGAATCAACAACAGAAACAAGTTTGTTTTAGGACCCAGCGGGTCAGGCAAAAGTTTTTTAATGAATAATATCATAGAACAATATCTGACGTACAATTATGATGTAGTCATTGTGGATACAGGAGATTCCTATTCAGGAACCTGTAAATATAAGGGAGGAAGATATATTCAGTACACCGAAGAAAAACCCATTACCATGAATCCCTTTCTGATGAATAAAGAAGAGTTCAATATTGAAAAAATTGAATTTTTAACCAATTTAATATTCTTGATTTGGCAAGGTCCCGATGCGATGATGTCATCCGCACAAAAATCCATATTGGACAATGTGTTGATGTCTTATTATCACCAGTATTTCAATTCGGGAACTCCGTGGTATGAGAATAAAACTTCGGAAGAGCTCATTCTCTATTTAAGCAAATATAATATTCACGAAGAAGATCTATTTACAGAATATGAGAATGAAGCTAAAGGAAAACGCAATTATTATGATATTCTAGGAATTGCATTCGATGCTAAGTCTGATGAGATCAAGGAAGCCTTCCGAAGATTGGCTATCGAATATCATCCCGATAAAAACCTGAACAATCCCGATTATGACAGCGAAAAATTTTACAAAGTCTATGAGGCTTATGAAACCTTAAATGACGAAGAAAAGCGAAAAATTTATAACGAAACACAATTGATTCTTATCAAATCTAATGAAATCATTAGACAACCTAAATCTGCAGAAGAATGGAACGAATCCTTTAGAAAAGCCATCATCAAAAAAATTAAGGAACTCGAAGAAAAGTTAGTAGCAAAAGAACTTTCTTTCAATGGATTCTATGAGTATTGCGACCGGTTCCTACCGGTTTACTTAAACAATAAAAAGCACAAAATCAACGAAAAAGAATTCAACCTGCGTACTTTTTTATTTGTTCTGAAAGACTTTTATAAAGGCGGAAGATATGGAACCACCTTAAATAATAAAGCAGACGAGAGTTTATTTGATGAACCATTCATTGTTTTTGAAATAGACAATGTAAAAGATAATCCGAAGCTTTTTCCAATTGTAACGCTCATTATTATGGATACGTTTATTCAGAAAATGAGATTGAGAAAAGACCGCAGGAAAGCCTTGATTATTGAAGAAGCGTGGAAAGCCATTGCCAGTAAACTGATGGGAGGATATATTCTGTATCTCTACAAAACGGTAAGGAAATTTTGGGGAGAAGCGGTTGTTGTTACTCAGGAACTGGATGATATTATTGGCAATGCAGTGGTAAAAGATTCCATCATCAACAATTCTGATACTTTCATATTGTTAGATCAAACCAAATTCAAGGACAATTTTGACCGCATAGCGGCTTTACTCTCTTTAAATAAGGTGGAACAGAATAAGATTTTCACCATCAATAATTTGAACAACAAATTCGGCAGAAGTCGTTTTAAAGAATTTTACTTGAAAAGAGGTTCTAAAGGAGAAGTCTATGGAAATGAAGTTTCATTGGAGCAATATTTAACCTATACAACTGAAAAACCCGAGAAGTCCGCTGTCGAATATTATGTACAGAAGTATGGTAACTACGATGAAGCCTTACGCAAAATCGTTGATGATTTAAAAATCTTTGGAGATAGCCTTGAAAATATGGTGTCTCTAGTCAATCTGTACCAAAACCCCCTAGACGATAAAATAAATTCTTTTTACAAAAGGATGAAGAAAAAACACAAAGGAAAAAATGTGTTCAAAATTATTTTACAAGAATTAGAAAACCAAAACATCAGTTTTTCAGAATTAATCAACCAAAAACAAGAGCTATATGAAAAAGTATAAGCCCCTAAATCCCCAAAGGGGACTTTTCCTATCGCAAGATTTAAGAGTAAGAATTTTCCTGCTTCTTTTCCCCCTTTGGGGGATAGGGGGCTTCGCTCAAAACACTTACATCGACCCGACTGTAACGGCTGCTATGATTCTATATTCAGAAAATTTAAAAGCCAAACAGAATGAAGTCATTGACGAAACCTCCAAATTGAAAGATGCACAAGCATGGGTAGGAACTCAAATGGTAGTAGCCAATGAAATTCAAAATAAAATATTGAAAGGATTAAAAGAAGTTTCAGGAACCTTACAAAACGGAATTCAGGTAAAAGAAATTTATTCTGAATTGAATAAATGTTATACCTATTCCTCTCAAGTGGTACAATTAGCATCACAACATCCTCAATATGCAATTTTCGGTGTGAAGGCTTCGCAGAAAACATACGAGCAAAGTCTAAAAATTGTTACCGATGTTTCTGATATTTTGGCATCAGGCGAACTCAATTTGGCGACCGCAGGAGACCGTTACAAAATCCTACACAACATTTCCGAGAATGTAAAAAATTTAAAACTGTGGTTACTGGCAATCAAGTTACGATTGGAAAAAGCCAACCGATTAGGATTCTGGAACTCCATTAATCCATTTGCTGGCTACATCAATACCGATAAAGGCATTGTAGAAAATATAATGAATAAGTATAAGCGAAATTTTTAAGAATCATATGATGAAAAAGATTTTCCAAATCCTGTTAATTCCTACAATCTATCTTGTCATTACTTCTTCCAGTGGTGGTTCTACGCCAGCTTGGCAAAAAGAAAATGTATCATTTCCCATGATGAACATTGAAATCAATGCCACGATGAAAGAACATGACCGACAAATAGCAATGAGGCAAAAACAAACAGCCAATGCTACCATAGAAACCGCCAATAGAACTCAATGGAACAACTTTAAAGACAAAGTCACTAAAGTTCAAGACAGATTGAGGATTGTTTCATTTGCTATTCAGGCAATTCCTACGGGAATAGCGATGAGTAGAGAAGTTAATAAAATCACTCAAAACCAGACAGACATTATCAATGAAATCAATACAGCTCCTTATTCCATAATTGCAGTATTGCCTTCCCAAGTACAGTTTGTGGACGATCTGCAAATGGTAACGAGGCTCATTATGGGGATTGTTATTTCTTATGGAGCTATCAATCAAATGGAGAAATCAGAACGCAAAATTTTATTGGATTATGCATTGGGAGAAATCAAAACATTAAGCAGAAATTCTACGCATATGCTCTTAAAAATTAGAGATATCAAAGCCAAAGTTTTACGCAACAAAAGAGCTTTTCAATATTATGTGAACAGAGATAAACAAGTCATAGAAAGCATCATGAAAAATATAAAATCTTTTTAGAAATGAAATCGAAGATTCGCGAATACCTTAATAAGAAAATAATAAAGTTATGAGCAAAAAAATAGTAATTTTTGGATTATTGACATTTTTTGGAATTTTAATCAAAAGCCAACAGATTGTATTCAATGACAAGCTTTTTGCACAAACGACGAAAGATCATGCGTTAAGAATGGGAAGTGAACAAACATTTTTAAATTCCTATGAAAAGCAAAAACAGCTGTATGACGATATTAAAAACAAAACTGCACAAGTAATTGCCATTCAGGAATACATTTATCAGCAGCTCAAAAATGTCAATTCAGCACTTACTCAAAGTAAAAAAATGATGTATCTCTATCAATATTTAGGGAAAGTTGTGACCAACTCCAACAGAATGTTGGATTTATCAGCACAACACCCAGAATATGGCATCTTGGTTTCCAAATACTATTTCGAAATCGGAAATCAAGCCATGAAGCTCAAACAAGAAGTCTCACAGGATATTCTGAATGAAAATAAAGATTTTTTGATGGATGCTAGTGATAGAGAAATGCTCATTGAAAAAGTATTTACAAGAGTAAGAAACATCAATGGGAACATTCTCTATATCATTTTAAGATTAGAGAATGCCAAGAAAATCCCTTATCTGTATCAGATTCCCAAGCTTCGAAATTATATCAACATTGACAAAGCAATTGTAGGAGATATTATCACAAAATACAAATACATCTTTAATTAAAAAAAAATAGATAAACAGATGAAAAATATAGTTAAAAAAGGAAAATTTTTCCTCTTACTATTTATTGCGACTTCAGCGTATGGACAAAGTATAAAGAAATTAAATGATCCCTCCATTGTAGCCCAACACAAAAGAATGACTTATGAAAGCTGGGGAGATTGGCGACCTTATCCTAAATACTTTTTAGGCATTCAAACCAACTTTGCCTACGCCACAGTTTGGGGAATGTGGGCACCGAGCATTAACAGAGATTACAAAAATGGCAAAGACATTCGTCCATTAAAACCAAACGGAGAACAAAATTTAAGATTAGCCCAGTTAAAATTTCAGGAAGAAGAAGCAAAAAAAATTAAAGCTGCTTCTGATACGATTTACAAAAGAAGTGTTCAGGATTTTGCGCATTGGACTTCTGCAACCGTTGATGCTGATCCATTGTGGTTGTTGTATTACAAACGAATGCTAAAACCTATAACCGAATTTCCCAACACCCCTCAAAATTTTATGGAATGGAGACTGAAAGATCAGCAAACGTGTGAAACGCTCAATACTATAGGCACATTAAAAAGATTGCAGGAAGAATTGGATCTCATTAAAGAAAAATATGCCATGTCCAGAAGTATGGATATGCCCAGAGGAAAACGGTTTATCATGTATCATGAAACACTCATCAAATGGAGAAATTTTGTTCAGGAATTAAAGAAGTACAATGATAGGATTACACTTCTATTAGATTATAAAAATATCCTGAAAAATCATTTATCTACTGCTTTACCCAATCAATGGACACCTGCTTCAGATAAACAAATTGTCCAAAGTACGATGCAACAATACAAACACCGATTTTAGAAATGAATAAAAAACTCACCTTACTATTTTGTCTTTTGGCAATAGTATTGCCAATTATGGGATTTTCCCAAACAGACAGCGATTACAGCAATCTGCTCCAATTTTTAAAAGGCGACGGCGCTTTCGAAAAATGGTTTATGGAAATCTTTACAAAATTGGACAACAGCGTTCAGGATAGCGCACAAGGCTCTGCTTTGGTAGGAAAAGCCATTGGAGGATTAGGAGCTTTGATGTATCTCGGATATATGGGATGGCAAATGGCAGCTGGAGACAGAGAATGGGAAATTACCCCGATGCTAAAACCAATTCTCATTGGATTTACGCTCGTTTATTGGTCAGGATTTGTCAATTTGATTCAAGCCCCTTTTGAAGCCATCGCCCAACCAGGAATTGCCATCTTCAGTGACATCGAATCTGAAGTCAATGATTTACGGGTTCAGAGATTCAAAAAGCAACAGCAACTATTAGATGCTGTTATCAAACTCAATGCGGAAGAAGATGCCAAGCAGGAAGTCATCAATAACACCAGTCAAAAAGCAGATGATTCTTGGTTTGATGTAAGCGAGGGATTAGACAAACTGATTCAACCCATCAAAGAATGGCAGATCAGAATGCAGTTTCAAATGCAAAAATTAGTCGCCGAAGTCATTGAATTTGTCTGTCTTTCCATTTTGAGAATTTGCGTGTATCTCATTTTTTTTATCCAAAAAATTTGGGCATACATTCTTATTATTTTAGGGCCTATTGCTGTAGGAATGGCACTAGTTCCAGGATTTGAAAATTCCTTGTACAGCTGGGTTTCCAAATTTATCAATATCAATCTGTACACTTTTGTAGCATATACCATTATCAATATCGGACAGCAACTCATTGCTTCTGGCTATACGATGGAAATTGAAAGATATGACACGCTTTTAACGAATGGAACCATCACCAATTTGGATGCTTTGATGGTTTATGTAAGTAATTCGGGAATGATTTATAACCAACTCTTTACCTGTGTTGCCTATATCGTTACGGGAATTGGAGTTCTAATGACACCCACAATTGCTGACACCATTGTTACTGCAGGAGGAGCTGGAGCGATGACCAAAATGAAAAGTGCTGTAGGAAAAATGACGAGCAGTGCGAAAACAGCAATATTAACTGCAAAAACTGGAGGAGCTTCTACAGTCGCAGCAGCAACAAAATCTGCATCAGCAGGTTCAGCATCGGGAATGGTAAACAATGCTATGAAGAATAGGAAATAGACTTAACTGTCTAATTACCTAATACCAACTACTAAATACCAAATACCAAATACTAATTACTAAATACCAATTACCCAATAAAAATGCTTATTAAAAATATAGAACAAAGAATTAAAATCAACAAGGTGGTTTCCATCTCCACCATAGTGTTTGCAGTCTTCATCGTTATAGCAGGTTTCTTCTTTGCGTACAGAATGATTGAAGATTCCAGAAAGTCCATTTACATCCTAGATAATGGAGTTCCTGTATTGGCAAAGCAAACCGATGTTTTACTCAACAGACCTGTAGAATACAAAGCGCAGATTGAGCTTTTCCATCGATTGTTTTTTACGCTCGCTCCTGATGATGCTTATATTAAGGACAATATTCAGAAATCATTATACCTCATTGATGACAGTGGAAAAAAAGAATATACCAATCTGAAAGAAAAAGGTTTTTACAATCAGATCATCGCTTCTAGTTCAATGGTCAGTATTCACGCTGATTCTATTGCACTGAATATGGAACAGAAGAAATTTTCTTTTTTCGGAAAGCAGATGATTACCAGAAAATCTTCCGTCATTACAAGAAAACTCATTACTGAAGGTTATTTCGATGACATTATCCGAAGTCCTAATAATCCTCATGGCGTAATGCTTAAAAACTGGCGAATCCTAGATAACGAAGAAATCTCTAACCAAACCAAAAACTCATACTGAAAATGAATACTACACTAAAACAAACTGGACAAAAATGGCTGAATTGGGCAACTCAACATCCGAAAAAATTCTTCATCTATTCGATGGTATTTTTATCGGTTTCCTTTATTGGCTCTCTCATTCAAGGCATCTTTTTCCCTTCAGATAATGCTTTTATAATAAAACCTCCCATACTTTATTCCAAAAGTAAGATGGAACAAAATACCACCGTAAACAATGAAAAAGAAATGGCAAAAATCGTAAATGAACTTAAATCACTAAAAGTGAAAAGCGACCGTAAAGAATTACAAAAAGAAGACAGTTTACGAATTGACTACTTGTTTTATCAATACCAAAAATTAAAAAATGCCAGTAGCACTGGAGGCAATTTATCTAAAATCAAAAATAAATGAAAAAACTTAATTTCAAACAGAAAAAATACGTGCTGCCTCTTTTAGCATTGCCGTTTCTGTTGCTATTTGTCTATGTAGGAGCACAATTTACGAAAGAGGACAAACCAAAAGACCAACCTAAAGAACTTTCTCTTTCACTCGGTGAAACGCAAGATTCTATTATGACGAAGAATGATGCGTATGATGCATTTTTCAAAAAAGATGACAACAGAACCATGTTGGAAGGACTAGACAAAGAAGAGGACAGCTTATACAACTACGATGACCAATTGTCACTAGCACAAAAAAGAAAAATTGATTCATTAAAAGCCGTTTCTTCAAGACAAAACCAATATCGTGAAAAAGGAAATCCATCTTCTTACTATAACCCTAATTCATTTCAGAGAGAAGATAAAGATTACCAAAGATCTTCGGAAATTATCAGAATGCTGAATGATAAATCTTACGGTAAACAAGAAAATGGGTATGATTCAGAAAGTCCGAAAGCTCAATCCAAAAATGAGCCACAAGATCCCGTAAAATATCTGAAACAGCAAATGTTGGTCATGGATTCTTTAGAAAAAGCACGAGATCCTGAATACCAAAGCAAACTTGCAGCAGAACAAAAACTTAAAGCCAGTAAAGAAAAAATGAACGAGTTTCTTAACTCCACTTTCAATGTCAGTAAATCAGGCATTAATAACGATTTCAATGCTTTTTATAAAGAAAAGGAAAACAGCTTTATAAAAGCAGTGATAGATGAAAATAACAAAGGTTTTCTTGGAAGCAGGATTAGATTTCGATTGTTGGAAGACATCTTCGTAAGCAACAGAAAAATAAGCAAAGGCTCCATTTTATACGGACAAATTTCAGGATTTTCAATGCAAAGAGTTGATCTTACAATTGTATCCGTATTCACGAAAGGAGAAATTTATCCAGTCAATCTTTCTATCTATGATGTAGATGGAATGAAAGGATTGTATGTACCTCAAAGTGTTTTCAGAGATATGATTCGGGAAATGGGAAGCAATTCTGTACAGGGAACTCAAATGGATATGGGCGGACAAGGATTTTTTACCAGTCTCGGTTCTAAATTATTTACATCCACTTCCAAATCCATTGCCAACCTGATTAAAACCAACAAAGCCAAATTGAAGTACAATTCTTATGTATTCCTGATTGACGAAAAACAATTGAAAGATTCACAAAACCAACAAAAAAAATAAAAAATGAAAACGATATTATATAGTCTGTTACTATTTACAGCTCAATTTTTACCCGCACAAACGGCAACCAAAGAACAAATCATTTCTGATTTACCCGAAATAGAAATTACTGAAGGAATTAATTTACACATTATTTCGCCAGAACCGATACAATATGTGGATTTATCTACTTTAAAACTTACGGGAGATTTACCAGCTACCAATATTGCCAGAATTAAAATTACGGATAGTCCCGAATCTAATGAGACAGAAAAAATAAAAAAGCAGACAACTTTTACAAGTGGACAAAACATTGGAATTATCACCGTTGTCGGACAATCGTTTATTGCACAATACAAAGCCATTTATAGAAATTCAGAAAACTTAAATACGGTTACCAATATTCATATCCAGCCAGAGAATATGCAGCCTATTGAGTTGGATAAAATGGTTTTTTCAAATCTTGAACTGAGAAAATTTGCAATGGACATTATTCGTAAAAAATCGGAGAAACATCCAATCAGAGAAGAGAAAAATCTGAAGCTCAATATTCAGTTGAACAATGTTTATGTGATGAGTGACTATATTTTTCTGGATATTACTTTTAAAAATAATTCCAATTTAAGTTATGATATTGAAGACTTGAAATTTTCCATAGAAGACAAAAAAATATACAAAGCCACCAACAATCAGAGTATTGAGATGACTCCCATTTTTCAACTGAATCCTCAAAAACACTTCCGTAAAAATTTTCGAAATATTTATGTCTTTAAAAAATTCACCTTCCCGAACAGCAAAGTAATGATGATACGATTGATTGAAGAACAACTCTCAGGAAGAACCATAGAAATGAAAATCAACTATTCAGATATTCTTAAAGCCGACACATTCTAGAGGCAGTGCCTGTACCAATTTTTTAATCCCTTAATTTTTAATTCAAGAAATGCAAGAGCAACAACATCAAATTAAGATTTACGGTTTCTTACAAAAAGCAGTATATGCGATTGTAGCATTGGATTGTGCATCACTTTTTTATCTCAATGCCAATATTCCAGTAGTCTCCAATTTATTGAAGAATTTCAGCAAAATGAGTTTCATTTATCCTCCGATCAATGCCAAGTTTGCCACATTGATTTTGATAGGATTAGTCGCTGTTGGAACAAAAGCCAAGAAAAAGAAAGACTTAAATATTGCTACAGAAATTGTATTGCCGATTGTATTAGGATTGGTAATGATTTTTTCATCTCTGATTGTGCAAAATGAAGCAGGAAATAATAAACTCACTAAAATATTTCCTGGAATGAATCTCTATCAGATTATTTATGCGACACTTTCTTTTTTAGGAGCATTAATTCTTCAAATGGGAGCTGACAGCATTTCAAAATTGATGCAGCAAAAGATGGGAAAAGACCGATGGAACGTAGAGGAAGAATCTTTTGATCAAAATCAGGAATTGATAAAATCGGAAACCAATATCAATATTCCTTATTTATTCAGATACAAAGGAAAAAGTAATAAAGGTTGGATTAATCTGAATCCTTTTCGTGGAACAATGGTGATTGGAACACCTGGTTCAGGAAAATCTTTTGGAGTTATTAATCCAGCTATCCGACAGATGATTGAGAAAGGTTTTTGTCTTTGCATTTATGATTTTAAGTTTCCGGATTTAGCACAGATTGCGTATTACCATTATTTACTCAAAAAAAGTAAAGAATCAGATTACAATTATAGTTTCAATGTGATTAACTTAAATGAGGTGGAAAAATCAAAAAGAGTCAATCCATTTCATAAAAAGTATATCCAAACTTTGGCGGAAGCACAGGAAATGGCAGAATCAATGGTGTCATCATTACAAAAAGGAGGTTCGAGTTCGGGAGGTGGTTCCGAAGCATTTTTCACCCAATCAGCCATCAACTTTTTGGCTTCCTGTATTTATTTTTTTGCAAAGCTAGAAAACGGAAAATATTCAGACTTGCCCCATATTCTTTCTTTTATGAATCGCAGCTATCAAGAAATTTTTGATTCATTATTTAAGAACGAAGAGATTGGTTCCTTGCTTTCACCATTCAAAACAGCGTATGATAACAAAGCATTTGACCAGTTGGAAGGACAAATAGGAACATTAAAAATATTCCTATCCCGATTGGCAACCAAAGAAAGTTTTTGGGTTTTTTCGGGAGATGAAGTGGAATTGAAAATAACAGACAGAGAAAATCCATCCATTCTAATTTTGGCATCCGATCCTGGAACACAAGATATTAATTCGGCGCTGTATTCTGCTGTTCTAAATCGAACGTTACGCTTGGTTAATTCCAAACATAATTTACCGGGAGGAATCATCGCCGACGAGTTTCCAACCATTTACATTCATAAAATCGATAATGTTGTAGCCACCGCAAGAAGCAACAGAGTTGCGGTACTATTAGGATTGCAAGAAATACCACAGCTTCGTCAGTTTTATAAAAAAGAAGTGGCAGATACTATTTCAGCAATTGTGGGTAATATTCTTTCTGGTTCAGCAAGAGATAAAAATACGTTGGAATGGCTTGAAAAACTCTTTGGGAAAATCAAGCAGAAATCGTTTTCCCAATCCATATCCCAACAAGGAACAACAACCAGTATTAACGAAAAAATGGATTTTATGATTCCCGCAGGAAAAATAGCAGCATTGAGAACTGGAGAAATGGTAGGAATGATTGCCCAAGGAGAAGAAAATGATACCGATGAATACAAAACATCTGCAATTAATGGAAAAATCAATTTAGATAGGAAAGCCATTAAGCAAGAAGAACAAAATTACGTTCCGATGCCAGTTTACTATTCATTTATAGACAAAGCTGGAAACAACCGCAAAGAAGAAGTTCTGATGACCAATTTCAGAAAAATCAATAAGGAAGTAGAACTCATCGTCAATGAACATATAAAAACAGCATAAATGAAAACCATAAAAAAATATTTTATAGCAGTGTTGATATTGTCTATTCAGATAACAGTTTTCGGACAATTTAATACACTAACACCAACTTTACCCAAGAAAACAGAAACTCCAAAAGCAATAGAGCAAGTAAAAGAAGCGGACAATCCGAAGCCCAAAAAAGAGAAAAAATCTTGGAAGGACTTTTTTAATATCACCACAAAAGCCAAACTTAAAGATGAACTGGATTCTCTGAAAACAGTACTTAAAGAAAACTCATCTGTCTACAATAAAAAATGGGATAGGCAAAAATTACAAGATTCATTGATTTTAGTTGCTCAAACTAAAATGCTCATTCATTCTCAAAACAGCAAGAACCAGTTGACGCAATATGAATTTGTAAACGAACCAAGAGAGAAAAAATATTCAAAAATTGTAATGCCATTGAATAGAGAAATCTCCATTACATCACCTTACGGAACTAGGATTCACCCAGTTTTCGGAGCATCTAAATTCCATAATGGAATTGATTTGGCTGCAAATTACGAAAATGTATATTTGGTTCTAGACGGAATCGTTACGGAAACAGGCTGGGACAATAATGGTGGTGGAAATTATATCAAAGTCAATCACTTTAACCGTTTTGAAACCGCTTATCTCCATCTTTCCGAAATTTATTATCGTGTCGGAGAGTTTGTAAAAGCGGGATTTATCATCGCCAAAAGCGGAAGTTCTGGAAATTCTACTGGACCACATTTGCACTTTTCTGTGAAAGAATTCGGAAAAAACATTAATCCTACTCATTTTTTAAATGACCTTATAAAAGTAAACCAATTAATAACTAACAATTATGCAAAATGAAAATTTACCAACCGAAGAACTGAAAAAGTTCGGGATAATTAATGAAGACTTATCATTTTCAAAAAAACTAAAAGCAGATGATATTCAGAAATTCCTACAAGGATATACTATTGTTGCTGACAACGAAAACAACAGGGCTACTTTTCAACTCACCGAAAATAACACTAAGCTAAAAGTTATTTTTTTGGAAAGAGATAAAAACCTATCAGAAATACTGGATAAGAGTAAAGAAAAAATTCAGTATTCTGAAACAAGATCACAATACTATGTTAATGATAATAGGCATTCTGCTCAATTGGGATTTTCAAAACAGGCATTTGTTTTTGACAAGGAAACAAATACCATAAAAGAAATTGATTTGATCAAGAATGCTACTGAACTTACCAAAATCGTTTCGGAAAGAAAAAATCAAGAAGAAATCAATCAATATAAGTTGGAGCTAGAAAAATTAAAAAGTTTTTTACAAGAAAAAATAGGGTTATATCCAGAAATCGCTAAGAAAATTACAAGCGATTTGAATATTGTTTCTCGAGAAATTGATACTGTGAATAGTATTACGCTAGATGAAAAACAAATTGCAAAAGAAAATAATTCTAAGCTTCAGCTGAATGTAAATGACAAAGATATGTATGAAGATTCCAACCGAAATCGCGAGGAACAAGAAGAGCTACAGTCGGAAGAACAAGAAAAATCACGAAAATTTAGAAGATAGATCAAAAAATTTATCATTAGAATATTAATCAATAACAATCAAACCCCAAACATTATGGAAACACAGAAAGAATTCGACCAGGTAGAGTATCTAAAAAATCAATTAAAATACCTTGGTTTTGGAGAAGGAGAGAAACTCCACAAAGATTTAGAAAAAGGTATCAAATCCAAAAATCAACAATTTGAAATCAAGACGACTTCTGACAAAGCATTATCTGGAAATAAGGCAGATTTTACTTTGAAATTCAACAAAACAGATAGTGGAGGTATTTTTCTTAATTCGTACAACGCAAAATTGACGAACGAAAAAAATGAGGAGATTTCTCATAATTTCCCAGTCAACCGAGAAAATACTTTTACTGCAAAAGAAGCCATTAATCTTTTAGAAGGCAGAAGTGTGAAAATAGAATTTCACAATCCGAAAAGCGATCAGCAAGAAACTGCTTTTGTCCAATTCAATTTTGACGAACCCAAAACAGAAAAAGGAAATTATCTGTTCCAAAATTTTTATAAAAATTACGGTGTGGAGACCGACAAAATTGTAGAAAAATCCAATCTTATTTTTGACAAACCTGAATACAAAGAAAACACCATCAAATCTTTGGAAAAAGGAAATATTGTAAAGGTGAAATTTGAGCAAGATGATAAAATTATAGAAGGAAAAGCCATCCTTAATCCTCAAAACAGAAACCTGAAATTGTATGATTCTGATATGAACCGAATCAATACCAACAAACCTTTAGAAGGTTTGGAACAAGACAATAAGCACGAAAAAAATAATGTGAAAGAACAAAGCATTAAAAGATAAAATAATACCTGACCCTAATCTGAAAGCGGTAGGTCTTAATGATTTGCCGCTTTTTATAATCTATCTAAAATGAAAAAATATATAATATTTCCTTATTTATTTCTGCTTTTTGTTTTGATTTCTTGTCACAAAGAAATCAAGGCAGAAAAAGGTGGAATCGACCTCATTTCCAATGTGTATTTTGATGCTTCCAAAGGATTAAATAAGATGCAGAATTTTCATATTTCTAGGCTCAACTATCAGAATGATTCCATCATAGAATTAGTTCCTGATTTAGAATTTCCAGAAATGACTACTGCTACTTATTTCATCAAAGATTCTATTTTTTACGAATTGAATAATAATACTTCATCCGTTTTATCAGAACTGCAAAAAAAGAAAAAACCAACTTCGGTGTATGCCAAAACTATTGGTGCTGTCTTTACAAAAGAGCCGCTTCTCAATTACAGAAACCGTAGGAAATTAAGCGATACCATACTATTTAAAAAAAATTACAAACGTTTTGAAATCAACTCCCCATGGAATTATACCCGATATTACATTTATCCGACGGATACGATTCTGCCTTATTCGCTATACAAAGAAGTTGGCAAGGATTATCACGGGAGAATTGAAAGAATAGATTACTACGATAAAAAGAAGGACATATTTGTAACCCTTCAGTTAATACCCCGAAAAAATTGGGACGATAACGCCGAAGAAATTTTTGAGTTTAACCATTTTGTGAAAAACAGAAAAAGTGAGTGACAAAGAAACTTTAAGTCCTTTTGTTGAGGATATTTCCGTTGAGGAAGGAAATAAAAATGAATTGATTGTCTTTAAGAATCATAAAGACAAAGAATCGTTTTTGGAACTTTTGAGGTTGAATGATCAAAACAATAATAGAACTCTAGTAACACTCAATGCCGATGAAAATTCCAATAGATTTATCAACCGATTTCAAAACTATGAGGGTAAAATATTTCTTTGTTTGGAGGGAGACAGAACAGGAAATATGCAAACACTTAAAATTCTTACGGAATTTAAAAACAAAAATATTAAAGACATTCGAGCACTATACAACATTTCTGAAAATGCCAATCAGAATTTGGAAGAATATTTAAAAAATAAACTTCAAAATAAAGATAAAAATATTAGTTTAGTTGAATCAAAAAAAGCACAGAATGAAAAAGACAGAACTCAATCCGAAGGAATTTCCAACGTTGAGCACTTGGGATCCAAATCTACTGGAAGAAATATTGGAGAATTTGGCGAAAACAGCCAATCCGAGCAAAACAGAAATTACACAAGCGGACAAAGATTGGGTAGCAACGATGCTGGAAATGGACTTGCAGACACAATCTGGAAGCATTTGGTCGGAGACAGAGAACGAGAAAGAAGATTCAATGACCATCCACAACAGAATGATGATGAAAAAAATGAAGGAAGAGAACATTCCATGGGCGGAATCGTATCCAGGAGAACTATATCCAATAAATCAGAAAGAGCACTAAATTCTAATTCCACAAATCATGAGGAATTAGACTTACTTATTTCAAAATATAAAGGTCAAAAACTGGACAATGAACAAGTTGCAGAAGTCGTTTCTGCAGCTTGTTTTGTTTCTAACAATCAGAAAATTTTTCTGAAAGAAAATCTTAGAATTACTGATGATTTAAAAGAAATCTGCAACCAATACAAAAGTGGCGGAACTGCAAAAGAAGGCAGAGGAATTTTAGATGAATATTACACCGATTCTACAATTGTAAATGCCGTTCGCAACTTAATCAAAGACCAATTACAAAATAAAGTAGAAATTTCGGTTTTAGAACCAAGTGTTGGAACGGGTAATTTTCTTTATGCAACAAAAGATTTAGCACTAAAATCCATTGTTACGGCATTTGAAATCAACAAAACCACCGCTAAAATTGCGAAAATTCTACATCCCGAAGCCGATATTCATCTGCGTTCGTTTGAAACCGAATTTATTGATGAAAAAGGCAACAAAAAAGATGAATATTTGCTATATGATTTAGTCATCGGAAATCCACCTTACGGCGAACATCGCGGATTGTACAAAGGTTTGGGAGAAGAACCAAAAATTTCTAAATACGAAGATTATTTTGTAAAACGATCTTTGGATTCTTTAAAACCAAACGGCGTTTTGGCAATGGTTCTTCCGTCGGGTTGGCTGAATAGACAAAATAATCTGCAAAATGCCAATATTGTTGAAGGTTTCCGTTTGCCAAACGGAGCTTTTGCAGGAACACAAATTGGAACAGATATTATCCTTCTCAAAAAAAGTAATCATAAAATTTCTACAGATATTTCCAAATACTTTGAAATTAATCCTTCAAGAATTTTAGGCGAAGTACGAGAAAAGACCAATCGTTTTGGACGTTCAGAAAATTTTGTTCACGGAAGTTTAGAAGAAGCCTTATTCAAAATTCAACAGTTTAAAAACAAGAAAGAAACTGCAAGAATTGGAAATCTGTTTGAAGATTTATTTTTAGAAAATTCTGAACCAGAAATTGATGAAAAAATTGACACAAAAATTGAAACTGAAACAGAGAATGAAAAGCAAACCAATGAAAAAGAGTTTGATTTAGCTCAAGAGAAAGTCGAAACAGTACTTTCTCAACTCAATACCATCAAATTTAAATCTCCTACGATTATTTCAGAGATAAGAAAATATGAAAACCTTCGTGAAGATTTAACCACAAAACCAACATCGTTTTCAGAAGAGGATTTAAAAGAAATAATTGAAAAAAGTGATAGGATAATTTCTATTCACAATACCAAAAATCAGAATGAATATAAAATTCAAACTAAACCAGAACTCAAAAAAGGAATTCTAAAATATCAATTTTCAAAACAAGACGAAATCGTCAATACTTCATTACAAAACAGTTCAGATATCACCCAAGAACAAATTGAAGCTTTCAGAAATACGGCTTATGATGGAACACTTAATAACCACGAAAAACATTCTCAATTTGCAAACTATATTGATGGAAATTGGGTTCATGATTTTTATTATGCCGAAGGAAATATTTATAAAAAATTAGAGCAGTTAGAAATTGATTTCAACCGAAGATCGGCTTCCTCTTTTCCCAATAATGATAAAATTGGCAACGGCACATCCGGCCAGTATGAAAAGCAAAAATCGTTATTAGAAAGCGTTCTACCCAAACCAAAATCTTTAGATGAAATTTTCATCAGTCCAAACCACGAGTTTGTCCACCAATTCGATTTAGGAACAATAGAGAAAGACCGTTGGAATCCAAATACAAGACAAACAGAATCCGTAACTGAGAATTACAATCTTGCAGAGAAATTTAAAGATTTTGTAGGAACTTTATCAAGCGAGGCTTTTGCGGGTTCATCAGCTTGGGAAGTACGAAGTTTTGTAGATAACGAAACGGTTACTGGAAGCGACAAAGAAAGAAATGCATTAGTCAGAGAAAGGCGAAAAGCAGCTGCGAACGATTTATTTTACAAGTTTGTTCGGGAAGAACTTACAGATGATATTAGAAATCGTTTCGTGAAAGAATTTAATAGAAATTACAATAATATTCACGTTCCTGATTATTCTAAATTTCCATTATTTTCAAAAATTTATCAAAATTTTAAAGGAAAAGAATTAAAACTAACCGAAGTTCAAAAAGCTGGAATCGGAAGACAGACTACAAAAGGAGTTGGACTTTTGGCACACGAAGTCGGCTTTGGGAAAACGTTGTCAGGTATTCTTTCCATGCATGAAGCGATGGAACGTGGAAATGCGAGAAGACCTTTGATTGTAGTTCCAAACGACAGTATTCTCAAACAATGGGTGGAAACCATTTTTGAAACCATTCCTAATGCAAAAGTAAATGTTCTTGGCAATCTTGGGAAAGATTACGACTTATCAAAATTTGATAATAAGGACGGGGAAATTACCATAGTGACTTATGAAGGTTTTAATAACATTGGCTTTTCAGAAAGCATTACCCAAAATCTGGCCTCAAAATTTTCCTACATTTCAGACAACGAATTAAAAAGTGTAAATTCCATCAGTGAAAGAGATTTTCAAAAGGAACTCGAAAAAGTTAAGGAAACAGAGGGA
>JPFL01000635.1:0-16374 GCA_000733385.1 Paramecium biaurelia
GAATGAAGCTGTTTTCAACTAAATCCCTTATGATTAATGTAAATTTGTATTATCCTGATTTAAATTCTTCTAATTTCTAAAAGAATATTTCCATCTTTTTTTTATAATCATCTTCAGCACTATCACCAACAAATGGATTCTACAAATAAATTATAATATATACATTATCTCTTAAACGTGAAAGAATTTATTCTAATAATCCTTCAACATTTGAATATACTCCACCTAAAGTACCAGTTCCAAGTTCTAATTCAATTTCAGGAATTATTAATTTAGCTGTGTCTGATTTAAATACATCTCTACATAAATCCTTCTCATTTTCAAATTTCAATTCTATGATTTTACCTTATTTACTAATCTCACCAGTTGCTTTAACTTCTGTATCTTTGAATCCACAAAATCCACAATTAAAACTCATAATAAGAATTTCTTTAAAATGAGGAATAGTGACTGTACACATTTTGTTTTCTCCCATTTCCTTACAAACATTACAAGGTGTTGGAATGTTGATAGATTCATTTTTTACAGAATCATCTATTGATTAAGAAAAATTTTATCCACCAGCTTAAATTTATTCAGTCCCTTAATGAATTGGATCAGTTATAACTTATTATTATTACTGTATTTATTAAGACTCTTATTTTTAATTCTCAGCACTGTATCCCATAGCTTCTAACTCTTAGATTGTTCTTATGTAATGTTAAATTTTGAGTTAAGGATCATCTTAAAGTTCATTTGGATTTTAAATGAAACTATTACCAGAAGGGTCTTCCAATATCCAATTAAATGGTAATCCTTAACCTTCTTTGAATTCCTTTAACTTTCCAATTATATATTCAATTCGATCATATACTTCAACTTATGTAAATTTTCTAATAGGTTAATCATGTGATAAGTCATCAATAATATTTTAAAGGAATCCTTCTAAAGTATTGATACTACTTTTCTTATTAGATGGCATTTCGAATTCTAGTTCTGGAATCAAAACTTTACAAAACTCTGAACGAATGATCTGTCTTTAAAGATCCTAAAATTCTGAATAATAATTACTTTAGGTTCACTGACCTTTAAATGTAATTTAATTCCTTTTTCTTTAATTTCCCCACCAAATTAAACTTCATTGTTTTTATATCCACAATGTTCACAATCAAAAGAGACAATAATAATATTAGAGAACATTGGTATTTTAGTCAATAATATTGTTGTTTTGCCTTATTACTCACAATTTACACATAAACTATCAGTAACAAATGCTATTTAATTATGTTAAATTATTACGCTCTGAATCACCTGTAAGGTTAGCATATATTACTTCTGGATTATTCATTAATTAATATTTTAACAAATAGATAAAAACCTTAATTATAAATAAAACTAATATAGTCTTTAAATAAATATTATTTAACTATGTTAATTTATTTAAACATACTAATTTAATCAATCTATCAATTTTTATTATTAAACTTCTTCTAAATCTTATTCTTACATTTCTCCATCTTCATCCCATACATCTTCCCATTCTCCTTCATTTCCTCTTAGTTTTCTTAAATCTTCAAATTCTTTTACTAATCTTTCCCAATCTTTTGGAAATGGATCATTAGTATTTTCATCATCCCATCCATTCTATAAGTATAACATCATTTCTTATTCACTTAATAAACAATTCTCAAAATCATCTAAAATTTCTTATTTTTGTAAATTTTATCCTATGAATACTAGTTCTTATCTTCTATCACCAATAGATTCACTAATCAAAACTATTTTAATTCATCCCAAATAACCTATTAATATAATCATATAATTTACATCAACTTCTTGATTAGAAAGCACATGATTAGATTCCATATTCTTCAATCTCACTTTTATGAATTGGTTTTTAGATTTCTGCTATCCACTTTCCAGTAGTTGAGGCTTCTTCAAAATTGAATAACTTTGCATTGATAATTCTTTTAAATCTAATTATCTTAATATAGATTCAATAATCTTAGCATTAGGATTTAAATTTTTTAAAAGATTTAATATAAATTCTTTATTTCCTGATCCTTTTATTTAATATTATAACATTAGCAAATTCTACTTAACCCAACAACAATTATGACAATGGTATCTAATCCATATATTTATTATTTACATTCATTTCTTCTCCTTATTTATCCGATTACAATTAATCTAAAATATTTCAAGACATCAATCTAAATAATAGATAATCATGCCAAGTTGGATATCATTTTTAAATTAAAGTGTGATTCAAGAATTATCATAATTTAAATTAGAGAATTTCACCCTTTTCCCTTTTTACATATTTAACTTACATTATAAAGTAATATCATGAATTGTTTATATATTATTGATATTTAATCAATCTTTTTAACTGTCTCATCTTTTTATTTATACAAATAATGAAAAATTTATCATCTTAACATAACAACGAAAAGTCAATTTAATACAATTGATATTAATGAAATCTATTTCTCTTATTCATAATAAAAATTTAATATATTCATAAAAGGATTATACAATCAGCATTATATCTAAATTTATTCTATTGATATTTAATTATCAATAAAATATTTCGTAATTTATCGATTCTTTTTCTTGAATAGTTCTTATGTTTTTGCTTATTAGAATATTTGAATTACATCTTCTGTTCAAACTCTTTGATACAATTTTATAAATAATATAATTAATTTAAATATGTCGTTGCAATTCTAACCTAGTGTTAACTAGGTATTAGGAGCCTTTTAGAGAGTTGGATTAAATTAAGGACAATCATACTAACCTGATTAGATATATTAGGCTTTAGATTAATTAGTATACTAAAATTTAAGAATAAACAACATAGACAGGATAAGCATATGATAGAGACGTAGCCACTTAAATTTATGAACAATGCACTCCAAATCAAAGAGGATAAGTTTAAATAGAAGAATTTTCACAGATTTTGCTATCTGCTGATGCGATGTTAAAGAAAAAGATTAATGATACCGAAAAATAAATTTAGTAACTGGTTGATGAATCAAAAGACTGTTAAAGATAAGTTTAAGAAACACAATGTATTAATGTTTAATATTGAAGATACTTAATAATAGAATCAATATGGTATAGACACTGATTCTTCACTTAATCTAATAATCAAGTCTGCATCAGGAATAACAAATTAGGATTTTACTTAAAGTTATGTATCAATATCAGTTGATAATAATGAATAAGTTGCATAATAAAGTGGTGGAGATAAGTTTCATCCAATATATAATTAGCAAGTTGGATTGTAAAAATAAATTTTTATTTCAATTAATTTCTAGCCAAATTAAAACTGGACGAGAGAATATAACTTTAAGTTTATTGGTTTAAGATCGAAATCAAAAGAAATCATTAGTTGGATAAGCTTAAATAGATATAACTTAATTATAAGATTAATAAGTTCATTCATTCTAACTGTAATTGTAATATGATAGACAATAATTTGCTACCCCAACTATATAATTTGATGTTCAATGGATTTATAATAAAGTAATTCTCTAATGAATATTTAGCTAAAATATTACTAAGAAATGATCTCTAAATTTGAAGGTGATATTTAACAACATTATAATGATATTGAAGATTATAAAAGAGATCTATTTGTAGTTTAATAACCTTTCATGGATAATAACTAGAGATAGAATCTTTAATCCTCTTTGAAACCATAAACATCTTCAAAGGTGTAAACAAATTCAGCTTTGCTTTATTAACAATAATAAAACTAACCACAGATATTAAAGCCTACACCTCCTTAATAATCTTATAGATAGAATTAGGAGAATATTTAACCTCAATTTCACGGAGAAGCAACAGATGAACTTAGTGATGAAATATATTATGGATTTATCCTATATCTCTTGATGATTGTGTTATCAATGTTTTAATGCTTTGCAAGACCAGCCTATGTGGATGTAAATTTAAGATTATATTTTTATAGATATTATTAGGGATATTATATCTTTTGATTATTTGTAGAGATTGTTTTACTCCAGAGTATTTAAAAATAGTGGGTGTAATAACTGTTTTTAGCATAGTTTTAGATATATTTTGGATAACAATTTACAAAGTAATTTTAAATTAATATTATTATAGAATTGGTGGAGTGGTACAGACAAAACCCTTCCAACTTGGGGAGAAGCAGGTGATCCTATTGTTAGAATAACTATAGTTTTTTGCATATTTAATATCATTTTGAAAGTAATTTAATTGTAAATTATACTTAGACTGCTTTGTGTTATATAATATTCCATTATTATAAGGCTGCTTAATCAAATTAGGTCTTAAAGTTCAAAGCATGGTAGTTGGAATTTTAAATAGGAATATTAAAATAAAATCTCTTTACTTTAGACAAGAGACTCTTATCTTGATTTATTAAATATCAATATAATAAATTTATGTAAACTCTTGATTAAATTGTTGAGGATCTCTTCAATAAATTTACATTTAAATAGCCTGTACTTTGTCCAACAACACCTATAAAACCTTCAAGAACTCAATCAGCTTTCAGAAGAAAACCTCAAAATCCATAATAAATTTTATAATAAGCAACATAAATTGTTGAAAGGAAGTAACATATGCTTAATACTATTTAATCAATGAAATTTTAAAGAAGTTATACTGTTTGCAAAACTGAAGAGTCAACAAAACCTGTTAAATTTGAAAGGTATTAAATTTTATCAAAATTGGCTGTTGGAGCATTTGCAACTGTTTTTAAAGCATATGATAGAATGACTGATTCATAAGTAAAAAGAATAAATACAATAGTTTAGGTAGCAATTAAGAAGTATAATTCTAATTTATTGTAATCAGAATAAAAGAAACTTTTGTTTAAGGAGACAGAGATATTGAGAAAATTAGACCATGATAATATAGTTAAATTTCTAGGAACTTATAAGAATACAATTGTTTTAGAATTGATTGATGGATAAACATTAACAAATTATTTGAAAAGTAAGTTTAAAAATTAACTATTATTAAGATTAACCTAATAGAAGATTATAAGAAAATGAAGCTAAATAAATATATAATTAAATTCGAGAAGGAATAAAATATTTGCACTCAAAAAATATTTATCATAGAGATTTAAAAGCAGATAATATAATGATAATTAATAAATAAGTTAAACTAATAGATTTTGGACTTGCTTCAGAAAATTAACTTTGTTCAGATTATTGTGGTACACCTGCATATATGGCACCTGAAATATTTCAAAAAAAGCCATATAATGGAAAAAAGGCAGATATTTGGGCTCTAGGAGTCTTATTGTATTAAATACTATGTGGAAAAGTACCATTTCCTGGAAAAAATGATGAAGAAATTATGTTAGCTTAAATTCCAAAATTCACTTTACCAAAATCAATAAGTAGAGAATTTTAATTTTAGTTATTATTACTTTTAGATAAGGATCATACTAAAAGAAAATTATGAAGATACTATGTTTTTCTAATAAATTTGTTTTATCTTTTAAATTTCAAATATTTATAGCATTTCTTATAATTTCATTCTAAAACTTAATGAAATAAATGTAGTATATGATTAAACTTTTCTTATAATAATGATTTTTTTATTTATTTTTAAATCTCTAATTTTTTATTAAGCTGTTGCTTTTTATTTAAAAGTAAGATTTCTAACTTTAAGAAAAATTTTGAAATACTTTTGAGGTAACTAAATATGTTGATTATATTATAAATTAGATTAGTATTCAATATAAAATAGTGAGATTGATTAATAAAACAATAAAAGTGAATTCATGTTAATTTAAAACATCTCAAATAATAGAGTAATGATAGAATTTGTATGTTTTTGTGTTTAATTATATATTAATAAGGAAATAAATATTTCCATTATATAATTGCATAATAATTTGATTAGTTTGAAACAATTTTATACAATAGAGAATTTAGAACTCTAATTTGAAAAGCAATGAAGAAGACATGATATTCTTAGTTGATTATCCAAAATTAAAAGACACAGCCAATCAAAATTTGAGTTTATCGATTCTTAAACAAAGTATATAATAGTTTTTAATGCTTAAAAATAAATTAACAACAAAATGGTAAAGTATGAATAATATATGTTAGAGTGGCATAGCAAAGAGTGCAAAAGGTGGAAAAGGCGGAAAAGGTGGAAAAGGAGGAAAATTTGGTCAAGGCAAGAATAAGAAAGCACCTTAATCTAGGTCTTTGAAGGCAGGACTTTAAGTAGAAAATTAATCAATTATAAGTTCCCTGTTGGTCGTATTCACAGATATTTGAAGTAAAGAGTATCTGCCAAAAACAGAGTAGGAACAACATCTGCTGTTTATGCATCAGCAATTTTAGAATATTTGACAGCAGAAGTCCTAGAATTGGCAGGAAATGCTTCAAAAGACTTTAAAGGTAATTCTAAATATAAAATTTATTCATAGTCAGAAGAATTACACCAAGACATCTTTAATTAGCAATCAGAGGTGATGAAGAGCTTGATATTCTCATTAGAGCTACTATTGCAGGTGGTGGTGTGATTCCTCATATTCACAAAGCTTTGTTAGGCAAATAAACACCAGAAGGAGGTCTTCCAAAGGAATGATATATATTATATTAATTCATCAGGATTATTTTTATGTTGTAAAATATAGCTTAAACAGCTAACATTTCTAATTCAAATTTAATGATTGATTAGTTCCTTTGTATATAAAGTAAAATTATGTGAATAGATGAATTTTGTAAATTTAATGGATTCCTGCTATTTATTGTTTTAAGATAAAATTATCAAGGATTCTTAGAAATTAATTCATTAATTATTAATATTCATTGTTTTTCAAAATACAAACATATTAAAATAAAAAACAATCACTATCTCATAAATATTTGAAATCAGAAATTAATATATTAGAATTTAATTTTTGAAATGCAAGCAAGTTATTAGATTAATTACAAAGAATTATCAAAAAATGTTATGCATAACCTATATAGTTAGAATAACTTTAATTGAAGCAGTTTTTTAAAAGCTATATATTTATTTAATATATAATAAATAAATATCAATATCAAAAATAAAAACAAAAACAGCTACTTCAATAAAGCATTATTGGAAAGGTTAGTTTACAAAAATCATAGACTCTTATCACAAGAGATTAATGGATATATAAATTTATATAACTTATTTAGTAATCATTATTTTGAAAGAAAGGAAATGATCTTTTTACAAAATTAATAGTATGAAAATAATAATATATACATTTTAGATATTTAACGAAAACTTTATTAAAATTTTAAATAATAAATTATATTTAGTATAATATATCTGTTATTTAGTAGATAAAAGTAAAAAGTAAATTATTTCACTCAATTAGGTTGTCAATGAGCCTCTTAAATTATAATAATGGGATTTCTTTTTAATATGAAGAGATCAAATAAATATAGTTATAATTTATATATATATTAAAGATACAATACCTTCTATAGACACTAGAATTATTCAATGATGAATAAATCATCTTAATAAGACGGTTTCTATTCATTTAGAGTGAATTAATATAAATTTTAATATGTTGATCTTATGTTTATATTGATATCATTTCTATGTAAAATTGACATCTCATAAGTTAAGATAACACTCTGAAGACTGTTCTATAGTTTTTTCAAACTCTTATTGGTTTAAGAAATTTATAGATTAGCCTTCAAATTACTCGACAATTTCAGAAACAGTGTCAAAATAGTACTAGTTATTTATCATCCCTTCACTCATATCTTCAATATTTTGATTTTCTAAAATATCAGAATCATCCTTCATCATATTGTATGAATGTTAAGAAAATTCAGAGGATTCCATAGATATTGTATCACCTTATGATGAATTATTGGATTCAAATAGACTTATCATATTTCTAGTAATCAAAATTTTTTGTAGGTTATACAAGATATTATTGAGAATTTGGTCAATAATTCTTCTTTTATTTGAGTCAGCTTTTTGAATTGGAATCAAGTGAGCAAACATAGTCTTATTGTTAGGTGGCATAACACTTTTAATGATTTTGGTGGCTAACTTTTTTAATTTTCTATCATCCATAGACTATGCATAGAAAAATATTATACTTAGATGGAAGTGATTTAGAGTAATTAATCTAGTCCATATTAAGTTATAGCTTCTTTGAGATCTTTATATTCTGATTTCCTTTCTGAATATTGGACAGATTAAACTGTTTTTAAATTTTTATTTAATCTTCTGGCTATTTCTTGGCAACCCACACCATTTAATTTTAAGTTCATAATGACACTTCTTTCTTCATCTGTTAATTTCTCATACTTTTTATTTCGTTTGTAAGGACGCTTTTTAATAGGCATTGATAATAATAATAATTAAATCTTTTTTTTGTATTTGAATATATGGCCCCTCAAATTTTTAAGAGTTCTATTATTAAATATATAAACATAATTAATTATTTAGATTCAGAATATATTGTATTTGCTAGGCTTCATATTTATTAAAGGAAATTTATAATATATTCGTTAATCTCAGAATTAATAAAACTATTTAGATTTAAAAAATCTATAATAATTTTGATATAAAATTTATAAAGACCTTCAACACTTACAATCACTATCTTTATCCTTATTCCCTTCTTTAGCTTGCTTATAAAAGGTTCCCAATTTAATGCCACTATCCTAAAAATATAGTTTGAATGAAATACTTCATTAGCAAAATCTATTAATTATTTATCAATTTTATCTAAAATTTATTATGCCGTGGTTTCAAAGAGAAAATCAATATTTTGATTGGTTTTGGCAGATGTTTCAATATATTGCATTTTGTATTAGTCTGCCAAAGCTTTTGCCTCTATCGTTGTAATCTTACGTCTAAGTTTAAAGTATTAGATTACTATGATTCAAGATCTGTCTTATTACCAACTAATACAATAGTACAATTAGATGCTGCTTGATCATTCACATCATTATACCATTTTTAAACATTATGAAATGAATCTTGATTGGTGATATCAAAGACTAAGAGCACTCCAATAGAACTAAAATATAGATTACTAATATCAACCCTTTATAATAAGATCTTGTTATTGATTTAAATGATTCTTAACCAGCAGTATCCCAGATTTGTATTTTTAATGTTTTATCATTCTTCTTTAATACTTATGATCCAAATTCCACTCCTATTGTAGTATCATGTTCTTCTCTAAATTATTTCTCTGTATATCTAAGGAGTATACAGGACTTTCCTACACTTGCATCCCCAACTATAATAAATTTGAATAAGTAATGGTATAAATCCATATTTTTATATAATAATTTGATAATATTATAAACAAAAGGTAATCATATATATTTTAATATTATTAGTAAATAACTATATAAGATTAACATTAGAATATATAGATTTTTTAATTGTATAAATAAAGATGAGAATACTTTAACAATAAATTCAATAAATTTTGTAGTTAATTAAACATATAAATCATTATAGACATGAATAGATATTTTTTGTTGGTATAAACAAAGACATTAGATAATAATAGGCCTTTGCTATATGGGTAGGAATTGGTTATCCAATAAAATTAATTGGAATTTCTTCCTTATTTTCTTCAAACTCTTCCTTAGTAATAATTGTTGTTTATTATTGATTGTCATTGTTTTTTTGAATTACATTTTATACTTTCTCAACTATATTCAATACTATCTGTTAAACAATTCTTCTCTTATTAGAGAACTTTTTTTATTCTGGAATTAAATTCCAAAAATTTGATGATTTCATTTCTAATTGTTCCTTAATCACTTTACTTGCATATTTTCCTATCATTTTACAATTCCTTTTCTAAAATTAATCAATTTAATATACATCTAATTGTTACATTTCCATTATTTTTTGGAATCCAAAATCAATTAAAGCTTTTTTCAAATCAGCATATTCTGATTTCTTCTCAATTGATTTAATGGATTATATAGTTTTAATATTTTTTTTCATTATTTCACTGATCTCTCTACAAGTTGAACCATTTTCTTTCATTTATACTATTTAAACTCGCTCTTCTTATGTAATTTTATCATATTTTCTGCTTCTCTATCTAAAAACTTTTGATTATTTCACCATAAAAATAATAATAATGATTTAAACATCATTAACAAAGATTTATATGAATTTCTAATTAAAAATAACAATTAATTGCACTAATGAAAAAAATTAAATGATATATTATTACTAATTTCTTAGTTATTTTAATAACAACATTATTCTTAATTCAAATGATTAATCATTCCTTATGTGTTGCACATTGCTTATATATCATTTCAATATCTTCAAATATAATTAAGTGAATAATATATCTATATAATTATGTAAACTTGGTAAAGGTTTAATATTTCTTTTAAAAATATTACTAAGCTCCATTTTTATTAGTATAAATACAAGCAAATTTATTCCTTTGTAAAATGTTTAAATTTAAAGTTTTAAACTGTTAATCTTCAATTAATATAGGAAATTATTTCTCTTAAATTTAAAATTATATTGTATTGTATATAAGCCATATTTTTCAACAAGAAGTATTAACCATTATAATTTCCTTTAAATATTTTTGATATAGCTGTTTAAATTAATATCTTATTGAAGAACATTCTAATTTAAAATTATTTATTTATTTTTACCTGAAATTTTGTATAAATTTTTACTTTTTATCTTTCTTACTTATTCTTAAAATTCGTCAATAGATCAATTAAGGTTGCTATTGTGGATATAAATATTTTTATGAAATATCATTAAATTAGGTGATTTCTAAGTTTTAATAGAACAGCTATTTATGGAATTCAATTTAATAAAAATATTAAACAAAACAATTAATAAATTATGTTTATATTATTAAAATACAATTTTTATAGAAAATATTCATAAAATCAAACCTCCTATTATATAATTAGTTTATTTACTTTTAAACCAAAAGTAGAGATTTTATTATTATATAATCAACTAAAAATAAAGCACTACTATTTTATAAAGTCCATTCTCCAAAAATTATATTTAATTTATAGGATAACTAATAAAAAATTTATGATTTAAGTCCTTTAACAAAAAATAATTTAAATTAAAAAAAAAAAACAGAGGGATTTCAATTATTGAGAAGTTCAATAATAAATTATTTTATCTTATTAGTCATGATTTATTTTGTGTTGCTAAGTGAATTTAACTAATTTCTTAACCTCAATTCTTTTAACATAATATATGAAGAACAAATGTAAACACCCCCTTAAAGTTTTCCTACTTAAGCAATATTTGTTTTGCAATTCTTCAAATAAAAGCAAAAAAATTCAATAAGCGCTTCAAAACTCTAAAACATACTTCATCTTTGAACAAATACCATGGATCCCCAAAGTTAAAGAAGCATTAAGAAAACTATAAAAAAACACATCATACACATAATCATACTAAATGAGAAAAATCTTAGTTCCCCTCATAATACTAATCAATACCTTCTAACAAAACATGCAAACTCTGAAAAAAGTCAAGAAATAGAAGTGAAAGAACCTGGGAGTATGTTATAATTCTTATTAAATGAAGAAACACCTTAAATACACTAGTCTCATTCTATAATCTCTATATCAGAATAATTTATAACAAATTGAAGCTAGCTCTTGTTAATGAATTGTGATTTGTTATAATACTCAATATTTAAATGTATTTCATTACATTTCTAATATCTAAATATCAAAGTTTAATTTTTTATTTTATTTCTAATGTTCAATTAATATTCATGAAGCCTTGCACATCTAATCAATGATAATTACAATTTTTCATAATATTTTAAAATTTCAAGGATGGAGAAAATATTAAAATAATATAAAACATAATATCTTAAATTAAAAAATATATAGAGCAACAATATTTTTTGAGCATAGACTAAAGAATCTGGTTTTTAGAAATCATTTAGATTTGAAATTCTTTTGAAATTTCAGCCAAAAATAAAATGAAACAAATTATAAAATTTTATATATATATTATTTATTATTATATCAATTTGATTCACTCAGCAATCATCTTTATAAGATCATAAAAATGTAATTAATATTCATAGCTAAGAAATATAAAATAAATAAGTTCTACTATTGATAAATTTATTAATATTATAATTTGTTTCTTTTTAGAATAGCCACAAATAATCAAATTATATTGCATTATTATAAATTATATTACATTCAATTTAGTTGTTAATATGAATCTAGTATTATAATTATTACTCTTTTTCAGACTCCTTTTATATAAATGATTATTTAATATATATTAATAAATCAGTTGTGATATCTTGTTAAATTTTATTTATATTCATTTAATAGTATTGCTTTCAATTTTTATTTTCTAAACATAATTGTCAATAATATCTAAGGTATAAATTTATTATTAATCGTTTTTTGTTCCATAATTAAATTCAGTATTAAAATCTAACTAACTTAAGATGATTGTAATTATATAAAATTTAATAATTGTTTGTTTATTATTTTATGGGCTGTAGCTCAATGAAAGCTTCAAGGACAGGATCACTTTCTATTCCAAAAAATGGCATACTAAAAAGGCCTAGTCCAAATTAATCATGCTAATTGGATTTAATTGTCATTAAAAAAAAGACTTTGAGTTTTTAGGTTTCCTCCCTAAATTCCTATGATATATTAAAAAAAACCACACATACGAGACAAGTAATCTCGGAATGATAGGAGAAGATTACAATTTGATTATATTTTGTTTATTTGTATTTGTATTAAATACCAATTATATTAATATATGTTAAATATTGGCAATCAAGGCTAAGAGTCCTTAAAATAACATATAGATATATTAAAATTAAATATTTGGATGGAAACGTGCTAAGATAGCAAAAATAGTAAGAGGATATCTATTTTTTTAGTTCAACTAACGTACTCACAACACCTGTCATCAATGGACTTTATTCATTAACTGCATAAATCTGCATTCATAAGATGCAATAGGTTAATTATTATACATAAATATATATCATTGTTTTAGATTCAAAGAAACAATATTAATTTATGCATATGGATTTTTTTGAATTTTTCAATTTTGTAAAATATAGATATGAAAAAGAGTGAATTAAGTTAGAATATACAGATATTATTTTTAGTTATGAGATGTTCTATTTTTAGAATTAATAGCTTTCCTTTAACGAATATTTTAAATAAATTAATAATAATTTTACTTCATAATATGAACTACAAAAGTTATAATCTAGGTTTAGCTTCATCAATAATAAATATTCTAAATTCATGAGTTGGGGTGAACCAGCAGAAGTGAATATTCAATCACAAGATAAGGGAAATGATGCTTCTTAGAGTAATTGGGGTAATACAGAATAAGCATGGGGAAATAATAATGGTTAATAATAGGATGTTCAATAAGTATAGAATAATATGATAATCAATAGGGACAAGAAGATTAATAAGATGAAAGAAAAGGGAAAGGGAAAAAAGGGAAAAAAAGAGAAGCTTCTCCACCTCCTGTAAAAAGGGTTAGACCTAATCCAATAGTTATTGTAGTAGATGAAAATGAAGATAGTGAAACATAAAGTATTATCATAAATGAATGCCCAAAATTATAAAATAAGGATAAAGGTTTGATTTAGAATGAGAATAAATAAATTTGTTATGAAGGTAATCTAAAAATTGAAGATTGTGTTGTAAATACAAGGTTTGTGAGTTTTGATATAGAATAAAAGGTGTAAATTGATTGTTTTGGAGAATATACAGTTGAGAATGCTAAAGATTAATTAAAAACACTCAATGATTAAGTTATAATTGGTATAGTTGAAGGTTTAGATGATGAGAATTAGAAAGTGATAAATAAATTAGCTGATAATTTGTTAGATAAACAATAATCAATTAAGTTTAAGGATCTAAGTCTATTTAGTATTAAACAATTATATAAAATTGAGAATAAAACAAGATTAGCATTTATAAAATAAATAACTTAATGATATAAACATTAAAGAATATATCAATATATATTATATAATATGCATTTTAATAATTAATTTAAATTAGAAGTAATAAAAAGAATAAAAGATATAATAATTTTTATACTTTTTCATAATGATTTTAACTAATTCTTATATAAGTTGATAGAACAAAAAATATAATTTAAATTCATTCTTGGTGTTTTTATTTAGGCTTAATTTATTTAGGTTTTTCATCTGAATTAATACCCTATTTTAAATTAATTAATACTTTAAGAATAGATTAATAGAATATTGTGTTTGTGTTTTAATTTGTATTCACTTTTTATAATAATTAGATAAATTTAGTATTGTTATTTACTATTAATTTAGTGTAAAAAATTTACTCTAATCTGCTAATAAAAGGGATTTTTGAATTGGATTCTCCATCAACTCTGTAAATATTTTTTATAGTTTCTTTTAAAAATTTAACTCTCTCATTTTTTTTGTATAACCTTAATCTTCATTTTATTTAGGAAATTGTTTGTCTACTATTAATCATACTTTATACATTATTCTTATATTTCATAGAGAGTATTTTCAAATGATCTTAATTTTTCATTATATTTATTGATTATGATTTTAAATGGAGCAACATCCATTTAAGTTATGATGTTTTCAACATTTTCTAGAATGTCTTTTTTTATATTCTATAAATCATTAATCTATTAAGAAACTACAGATTTGAAGCTTGCTAAATTAATCTATTAAGGAGCATCATTCATAAGTAAACTTTATGATTTTGCTTTTTATTTATCGAGAATGTCATCAATAATTTATTTACTCATTAATTAGAGTTCTTCTAATATTTTATGTGTTTTATATTTAGGATTATCGAATTGAATTTAATGTTATTGTATTAATTTGAGAAATTACATATTCTAACTGATAACATCACCAACTTTTAAAACAAAGTCTTTGAGTTCTTTTTTTTTGATTATTCCATTGGCCTATGTCTAAATATTCTAAATATATTAAAGTTCTTTTGATGTATTTTATGTAAATTAATGAAATTCATCGTGATCTACTTCTTAACCAAAAGTCAACATTTTTTTATCTATTTCATAATAACATATAGGTAAGCCAGATAGAATTGCATAATCAACTACACATCTAGTACACATTTATTGTTCATTAGCTTCATATTTAAATTTCTTTTTATGAGTTTAACAAATATTCCTTTTTGTTTCAACTTATTATTCTTCTTATTATTATTTTAAAAACAAACTAATCACACTGCTTTTAGGTAAACTTGGTGTAATATTTCTATCTTATTTAATTAAATGATTTGAAAGAGTAGCTTTAAGATAGGAAGCCTTAACAATATTCTCTTTATTGCATTTCTTAGGTGATGGTTCAGTTGTAAATTTATTATCTTTAATCTAAGAAGTATTATTGAATTCAGTTTTTAAATATGTATTGGATGGCTTACGAATATTAGCATTTTGAATTTGATTCTTGTTCATAAAAATGTTAAATTTTAATTATAGTTTTAATTCTTAATAAATTATTTTTAGTATTTCCAATATTTATTAAATTGATATGAAACTTTAAAGATTCCTTAAGATTTTAGATAATCAAATTATTTGAATTAATATGTATTTTATATCTAAATTACATCATTCCCTCAAGATCATTCATTAAATATAATCCAAGGAATATATTATAAATTTAGATTTATATAATAATATGTAATTTTTTAATGATTCTACATAATCAGTTGGTAATTTTGGCTTAAACATCTCTTTTGTATTATGTATTTTGAGAGCCAACTTAACTTGAATAAATTCTGTAAACATCATCAAAGGTATTTTACTCTTCTTAGAGAGTTTCAGTTACAGACTTAAAGTGTGCCTCTGAAGAAGCTAAATCCTAAAAATAAATTATAAAATAGTATACTTCATTAGCTAGATCAATTGAGTTTTGGATTTTCTTTAATCTATCCTTGCAAGCAGCTGTAGCTTATAATATTGTAATCAATTAATTTTATAATTTTTCCTATTTTTATATATTATAATTATTACTAGATTAACATCTTCAGAAACCAAATGTCCTTTGAATGTTTCATTTTCTTTTTGAATCAATCCTTTGAAATCACTATAACCCATAGCTGAATTAACTTAGTCATCTTATTTAGTTCCAAATGAACCTCTTACTTAATCTTCTAAAATGTCTAAGAAATTTAATAATTCTTATTAAGCAACTGTAAATTATGAATAATCTTTGCCAGATCCAGTTTCAGCAGGTGCCTTCTATCCTTTTTCAATAATTTTATTGAATGCAGCAGCTTCTTTTGCTAATTATTCATTGGTAGCTTTTTCTTCTGCTTCTAATGGATGTTCAGGTACAGGTGCTTCAGGTTCTTCATTGGCATC
>JPFL01000637.1:1533-23620 GCA_000733385.1 Paramecium biaurelia
AGAAGTAAATTAATTGATATTTAAATAATGGTTATTTACTCTCAAAAAATTCAAAGTCAACTCAAATATAATCATGATACTGATTTAAATTTCTTATAATATATTATTTAAGAATAAAACATCAAAGCACATCAAAAAACATATTTAAGTATAAATTCAACAGCAGCCAATATTAAAGTTTACACTCCCTATTTTAAAAAGTAGAAGGAGTGCAAAGGGAGTGTGAATCCTTTGGTGCCATCTGACTTAAAAGAAGAAAAAGTAATTTAGAGAAATGGCAGTTAAGCAAACCTCAAAACTTCCAATTAACTTAACTTCAAATTTTAATCAATTTTTATTAGATTATATTTACAATTATAAATAGTAATCTTTTATAAAAATATTAGGATTTCATCATAATGATAATAGATGATATAAAATAAAGAAATTCATTCTATATTAGAAAAGAATAATACAATACAAATGTTGGGTTGAATTTTAAATAGCAGATTTAACATCAATTCCTTTTCACTCCAAATATTCACAAAGTTTAATCCTTACCTTTTTCAAAATAAGAAGATACTGTTTTTATTATTCATAATATATAATATATAGTATATAACAAAGAACATAAGTAATAGAAATTCAATAATATTCTTCAATACTTATCTTTTTATAGATTAGATAATTTTATATTGACCATCTAATAAATGAACAATCATTTTTAATATTAATTCTTTTTACCATTATTCTAAATTTTGCTTTGATCTTATTTTTAATTGATTTATAGTGGGGAAAATTTCAAGGATTTTTGTTACTATTTCAGGAAATTCATGGTTTTCAAAAAATTTGACATTTGTAAAAGCCTCAAAAAACACCATTCCCAAGGGCCAAATATCTACAGAGATATCATAATTTGAGGTTTTAATTACTTCCGGTGCCAAATATTAGTATGTTCCTTATTTTTACGTTTAGGCTCCTCTCCCAAGTAATTTTGTGGTTCCAAAATCTATCAATTTTATTTTATTATCTTTTCCTATAACAAAATTTTATTTGGTTTTAAGTCTCGATGAACAAATCCTAATTTGTGGAACTAACTATTATTTAACCTCTTAGTTTATCAAAAGTTAGTTGACAAACCTTCCTCAAAATGTTGTTAAAAATCCTGATAAACAATTAAAAGTATAATTTTGTTTGATTGAATAAATGGGATGCATAATTAATTAAAATGAGTCATTTAATATCAATATACCTCCTTAATCATTATATGATGAACCTTATAAGAATAATCATTTTACAAAATCAAAAGGAATTTGTAATCAACTTGAATTCACTGATGAAGCTTTCTAAAGAATTACTATAAATTTATCGAAAAATCAAAGAAGATTTGAACCTTAAAAAAACTATTAATGGAGGCGAATAAGTAAGTTAAATAGCAATCAGAATTTATGCCATGTATAATTTCATTAACAATAGGATTTCAAATATGAGTAAATTAAAAAAGGAGAGTTGAAAAATGATTAGTTTGTAAATGCCTTAAGAATCCTGTCTTTTTAAGATGTAATCCTAAAAAAAGTATTTCTAACAAAACAGTTTTAAAGCAATTGTTAATATAGGCTAGTTTTAAATTAACAAGGATTATGGCAAGAAATTGTAATTGATGATTATCTTCCTTTGAATATGTGTGGCAAACCCCTTTTCTACTATTATGATGGAGATGATTATTGGGTCTAGTTGATTGAGAAAGCATTTTCAAAGATCTATGGTTGTTATGAAAAACTTGAATAGATTGAGATGATAAATGAATTACTAAGAGATATAACAGGAGCTCCATATTTAGTGCTGGATGAGTAAGAACTCAACCATAAACAATAGAATGCTGTAAATTTATAGAATATTTTTTATTTGATGAATGAAAATAAAGAAACATTTTTGATGCAAAGGGAAGAAGAATAAAATTATTTTTTGGATTTATAACAGAATATTAAGCTAAAAATAACTGAATTAAAGAATTATAAAATATTTTTCATTCCATTTAATTCATAATACATCTAAATTACTTAATAAATACCTATCCCAATTAAAAATCAGTAAGTTAAACAAGTAATATAAATGACTTTATATCAGTAATGCCACACATTTATCACTATTTCATAAAAGGATCTAAAGGTAAGTAATCAAAATTACTATGCTCAACTTCATATGACAATAGTTTCCGATGATATAAATAAGAAAAATTATAACCATATTTCTAGTAAGTATTAACAAGTGAGAGATTTAACAATTGAATGCGAATTAGCTATGGGATAATATTTAATCTATATTGAAGCCTTTTGGTAATAACAAACGGACTATACATTAAATATTTAATCTTATGGCAACAGACAAGTATATTTTAAATACTTGAGTAAGATGAGAGAAAAAGAAAAAGTAGACTTATTATATGAAATAATATATTGCCATTCTAAAAGGGAAAACAAAAAAATATATGATAACGATCAATTATATAGTGTGTAATCATAAATTGGTAGGTATAAATATATGCTGTTTGAAAATAACACTCTAAATTAAACACTAAAAACGAATTTAAAATTCAAGAAACATCTTTTAATTGTCAATTTTCCATATAATGATTAACCAAGTTAATTGATACAAGTCCTACCTAATGAAAGGAAATTAATGACATTTTAGATTCTTTTGGAAAATGAAGATTAACATTAATTTAGTGTTTAAGAAGAGGATTACAAAATAATAGGACCTTTAACGGATGACTAATTAATAGAAAAATCAATGAACGAACCCACATCAATAATCTAAAGAAATGAATAGATGAAAATATATCATTTTAAGTTAGATGATGAGTGTGCTTTGGTTTACGTAAATGATTCTTAATAGAAGTATATTGAATTAAATAAGATTAAATTGATAAATTTAAGTTATAAGGGAAACAGAAACCCAGGGCCATTGAATGTTGAAGTATTGCCGAAACAAAAATAGTTGTTTCGATTTAATAAGATTGATAAGACTCAATTATAATATGAATTTGAATGCAATTAACAATATAGATTTGAGTGATTATTAATAATTTTCAACAATATTTATCCATATGTTATGACATTGGTATTATTTCACCAAAGGTTTAGAAGTTGCCTATACAGACTGATTTTTCCCATGATTCCAATTGTCTGATTCCGTTCTGAGTATTTGACTACCAACGGCATGCTTTTTGGCTATTTTCATTTAATTCATTAATCCAAGGAGTTACTCTCTAAAAGGATGTCTAGTTAGTAGTGTTTTAAACCAAAAGTGTTGGATGTGAATCTCTGTAATACAATTTTGTGAGGGATTTGAATTTTCCTATTCTGCTGTATCCTAATTGCGATTACTCATAATAAATTGATTTTGTGATTATCAATTTTGCAAGTTTAAAAATTGGAAATTTCCTTAGATGTAGCTGTATTAAATACATAAATATTAGAAATTGATCTTTTGCCTAATACCTTTAATTATTTAAGATATTGCTTAATCACTAAGAAAAAAAACCTTAAATCACTAAATTTCATCTCTCTATTCCTTAATTAGTATATGAATATCATTGTCTAAATAGGACAACAATAAGAATACTTATATTTATATATGTATTCTTAAAAGAAAAACAAAAATAGCTCCAAACTAAAATTTTAGAAAGAATTTCATCAACATTAAATTTAATACTAGTTTTGATTAAACAAATATTAGTGAAAATTCTCTTTAAAAGTCAGTAATTAATTTATCTCATTTACATGTATCAATCTTAAGCCATAAGCAGGACCAATATAACTGATATGGAAAATTAAATCTTCAACAATATTATTTAATTTCAAAATAAAATCAGTATGTAATCAATTTTGAAAGTGGCTAGCAGATGGATAGATTAGAGACAAAATAATTGGCAATGAATTTCATAACATAACATAGATATCACTATGACAATATTAATGGCGAAGAGTTTGGATTTATAATGAAAGTTACTTTGAATCTACAAGATCAAAGTTCGTTTTTTGGGTAACTAAATTAAATCCCGAGCAATCAAAGCATCTGGAGACAGCTTGTATTAAAATATTTGATAGATCAACTAATTTCATCAATCTAAGAAGGAAGAGTTATACAGAAAACTATAGAACTCCATAAACTGTTTCAGGTAATTCAGAATAGGACGCCATTTGAAAGAACGTAATTATGACTGTGAAAATAAAAAAAAGGAAATTCGTGGTGATTTAAATCGTAAAATGCTAACAAAGATTAGATTTAAAATTAATGTTGATTTCAACTAAACTAGAATTGGATGTGCATAATTCTCATTAAATCAAATTTTATTGTAAAATTGATTATCTAAAAATTCATATTATAGTTATCATTATTGCCTAAATGAAATATGATAAATATTATATCCAAAAGAAAACTTCAAATTGCATCCAGATACAAATATACAATGCTAAATTACATAATGAAATTATTAAATTTTACAAAAATTAAAATATGCTCAATTAAATAATTATTCAAAATAGCAAATCCATCAACTAGGTTTCCAAATATTCATAAATTAAAATACAATATTTTATTAAAAACTTATAACAATAAAGAAATGTTTGATACTAGAATCAAATTAAATAAAAATAAATTTCCCAAAACTTAGAAGCAAATCATAATAAATAGATTAAAATAGAAATAAGAACATATGAAAGAAATCTTAATTAGAAAATTAAATTTAGTAAGACCTTTAATTTACAATAATTTGTAGTAGACTCGAAAAGTATAGTATGATAACGCTAATTTAAATAAAATCAGAAAAAATATCAACATTAATAGGAGAAATAAATATCATAGACAATTGCCAATAATTATTTAAATATCTTATAAATATATTAGAAAGAAATTTCTGACTCAAATTTAAGTGATCTTCTCATTGAAGGGAACTTGAGATTAAAATTTAATCATATTGCTGATAAACTAAATAATAGGCTTAGCTTACTATTTTTACTGTGTGATTATTATAATTCTAATAGTAGGACACTTTTTAGCTAAGATACTTCTAGTATCAATTATGATATTTAAGTTAAAACATCTATACTAATTTTTGAATTAATATTATATTTTCACTCAAAGGTTATTCAAATGATAAACCTATTAATAAATGCTTAACAATATTGAGTAAAGGAAAATATTAAAATAAATTTGGCTGGAATTATCAAAAGAAAGTTCACACTTTTAAATATTTTGTAAATGATAAAATTCATAAATAATCTATTTATTTTTAAATTATAACTTGATTTTATTTTCCAAATCTATATATGTACCTAAAGATATTATCGACAGGTATTTAAGAATGCAATATTAATTAACAAAAATTAAGCATTTGCTAAATATCACTTTTTAATAAGACCTTATGAGTTTGAGAGTAAATCATTTACATATATTTGATGTATTTTTTTTATTTGTAATAATTGATCATGTTCAAATTTATCCAAGGTATAATAATCTTCTACATTGCGGATTAGCTTAAACAAATTTATCCAAGTTTTCTTAAGCACTAAATGTTACAAATTGTTTACTTTGGTTCTTCTAGGTGGACTTTGGCGATTAGTTTTAAGCATTCAGTTTCAACTTTTGGAAATGCTCCTGCATTTTATTCCAACACTCTAGAAGTGGATAATAATATTTCTACTTTAATTTTCTTAAGACTTCAATTCTATCCAACTAATAAATGATTTAATGTGGGTCCACATTTGAATTATCTATTATGACTTATGCAATTATACTTAGTCCATTTTTCTAAAAGATGGAAATCACAGTAAATTCCATTTTTTAGAATTCATCTAATGTCGATCTAGTGATATTTTAGAGATTCTAATCTTTATTGGCATAGCTAATCCTTAAAAAAAATAATACTGTAAGTAGGATTAATGTTTTTTGTGATTCTGCACTAAGGCTTCATTTCTAGTTGAGCAGGTGTATGGTAAGAATTTAGCCTCAACATTAAAAATTCTATGAATTTCTGTTTAATTTACCTATGCACGGTATTAAATGTCTAAAATAATCTGTTTCTTATAGCCATTTTTTATTTTAAATAATATGATATATATAAATTATTTTAGATTCTCATTTTTACTACTTCAGGTTAAAATAATAATCAAAATTTTTTGATATAATAAGACCTAAATTTACTGTAAAAATTCAGAATAATTTTACTTCCTTTCTTATCTTAAGATTAAGAAAGTATTATTATTCATATCTTAACTTTGAAATCAAATGAGATGTATTTATATTTTTGAATCGCTATCTTAATTTTATTGAATATCCTTCTCACTGATCAATTCATTATCAAAGAAAGTTTCTAATACCACTTTAATAAAGTGGACCTGACTTCGGCAAAAATGTTAATTTCTTATTTAATATTAATTTAATAACATAATTATTAATGGATAATTATGTAATTTATTGATATAAATGTTAAATAATTAATCTGTATCTAGTTTGACTTATGTACTATTGTAGGTTATGGTAATGATAAAGTAAGGCAATAAAATGTTTTATAGAATCTATTGTTACAAAGTGAATATGAACCAGAAATATTAGAAATTTCTCCTCCTCAACTTAAAAATCATCATGAATTTTATCATGCATTTTTAAGAATTATTTTATTTATATTCTCATGAAAACAAGTTTATTTATTCAATCAAATTGAATTCAAAGGATTCATCTATAATTCATCAATTTCAAATAGGTTTTGTCAAGTGTTTGATTAAGCAAAAATGTAAAATATTGAAATTTTGGTTGGTAAAACAAAGTTATCATGTATTATAAATTAATTTCCAAGCATTAATTAAAAAAAAAAAAAAGACAATTTATATGTGCAAATTATATTGGTTGTATCCAAATAAAAAGATACAACTTATAAGGCTGGTTATATAAAACCAACCATTGAAAGTAAAACCAAGAATGAATTTAGTTTTCACAAGACATCAAACAAAAATCCTAACAGAATACTAAGATTTAATAGTTCGAACTTTACTAAGACAAAAACATTACTGAAGTTATGAAATAATTGATTATATATCTATGATGTATTTAATAAATTCACAATGTGGTTCTTTAAACTTTCTTGAGATTTTAAAATAATTTATGAACAAATTTGTCTGCAATAACAATTTCAATAATCTAATCAATAGCTTTAAGATTTAACTTGAACCTTTCATAATGATTTGATTGATAATATCCTATGAATGGTAATTCTCCTATTAAATTTTTATATAAAGGGTTATTGTTTAAAGTGATGTATGGTGATTGCATAATGATAATTTAACTGTTTTATAAATTAAGATACAAAGTCTTACCATAATGTTTTTTATAGCAATGTCTGGATAAATTTCCAATTTTTTTCTAAATAACACAAAAAAATTTACTTTTGATTGTTTTCCACAAAAATGTGCACACATCTTTTTAAAGCAAATCAAACATACGTATTAGTTCTGTTCCTAATTCTCCATTCTCTATAAAGGTAAAAACTTGCATTATTTTTTTTGGCAAGGTGATAGATAATACTTTAACAAAAATTCTTTGAAGTTTACATGAAATTTTTCTATATAATTGTATTTTAAATCCTAACTTATTTTTTCTATATCATATGGCAGTGTTTGTTATTGAATTTATGAAATGATACAGTTTTAAGTCAAAGCTTCAAATATTGCCAATTTATTAGGGTTTTCAGTAAGTATTAAATCCAATCCTGATTTCAAATCATTAATATTATTTTACTTTATTAAAAATTGCAATATTAAATTTAAGATTCTAAAAAGAATCTGTTGATCATTTTCAACTATTTCTTATAAAATAGAAGTCTAATTTTCTTGATAGATTATTCTTAATAGTGCCAGAACATCTTATAATAATATATGTGTGCTTTTCAATTGAAATTTGGTTAAATCACTTAGCAATTAAAATAATAAATTGCAAAGAACTTAAGAAAAAATTTCATCCAGAAATTTTGGAATGTTTAGTTCACCTTCGACTTAGTATCTCTCATAGTATTCAATTGTTTTTTTATCTGTTAGAGTTTATAAAAAGAAATCCAAATTTTCAATCAACATTTTATCTTTTGCATTTTTAATATACTTTGGACTTACGAAGGGAAAATTGTATGGAGATAAGCAAATTGGACATCTTAAATATTAAAACTCACCTATCATATATTTTTATTCATTTTATTATAAACATTATTGATGAAAGGTGTGTTAACAACTTGAGGCTACAATTTGGCAAATGTCTATTTTTAAGTTATTCTGTAATGGTTTAGGAATCATATGAACATGGTTATGAACATTGGAATATGAAATCAATAGAGCCCTGTATTAAATTTCATCTTTTTCAAACTACAACTAGCATAAAGAACAATTGTCGGTAGCCATTTGAGTTGGAGTCTCTACAATTTGATGGCTAAATGCTTATCCCATAGTAGTAAATTTTTGTAGGTACTCCTTTTTTTTTATTTGTGATCTACAGGCTCTTTAAGCATCACTTTCAACTTAGAAAGGATTTAAATTCAAAGTTTCATCAAGTTTTCTCGCAAATATTTCATATATGCTGTTTGTTGTTTAGGTTAAATTAACATCTTATAAGATTTAGAGACATATTTAAGATATTGTACTTAAATGTGATGAGAGATTTGCGTTTGCATATATACTTTAAAAATGTCTATTGCATAAATAAACTAAGTTAATATAAACAGCATAATCTTCCAATACTTATGAAATGTTTTTAACCAATCCTTACTCTTATTAAACTTATAGTTATTTTACAATCTATTGAAGTATTTGTTATTCTGGATCAAAATTGATAGCTTTAAGGATGGCTACTCTTTTATATGTTAAAGTTGTTTTGTGTTAATTTAATTGAAATAATTCATTGGCTAAAGCAGTTCCAAACAACTCAGATTATTTGTCATTTTATGTTTTCAATTTATCTGTTATTTATTCTTTTAGTTCTAATACCAAAGAAGCAAAAATAGGTTCATATGAAACTGGAAATAGTGATCTTTTTATTTGTAATTATTCATTATCGTAATTCAATTCACAAGAACTTAATATTATTTTTTATAAATCCAAACTACTATCATAACTAAACTTTTTAAGAAGTCCTCTAAGATCATTCTCTTGGTAAAATGATTATGCAAAGAAGATAGTTTGGAACAATTTATTTAATCCTTTTTAAAATTGTTCTGGGAGTTCATTTCCAAACATATCACCTGCACATTAAATAAGATCATAATCAGTTTATGCAATTCTACACATAAGAAATGATGGATCTGATTTATAATTGAAGAATGATGCAATTTCTTTGTAGTTGGAGATAATATCATTAATTCCCTGAGCTCCAAATATAAAGGCATATAATTAAATAAAAGCTACATCCACTTGTTCAAGTGAGACTTCTTTGAGTTTCAGTTGTTCATTATACAGTTTAGTTTATCCCTTATATATTGATGGATTCCCATTCTTTAAAAGTACAATATTATTAAGCAAAGTTCTTTTTAACAGTGCCAACATAACTTCTATAAATTTCTCTCTTTTTAGACCACTTGTCTCTAATAAATCATCATAAGCCTCTTGTGAATCGTTGTAATCCATCAAAAACAACGATAGTATAGTTATAAAATTTCTATCGCAAATCACTATATTTTATAAATAATTTTTTAATGTTGATTCAGCTTTCAATTAAAAGGATGAGTCATAGTTTTTTAAATAGTAGTTTATGATCAACCTAAAAATGTTTTATAATCCAACTTTATTTTATTTATAAGTTTCTCTCCAAGTACCAACTACCACAGACAATAACTTTCTATATCCTTAAAGGATAAAAATTTGGATAACCTCTGACGTCTGGAATTTACTTGGTTCTTATGGTTTTAGGAAATGGAAGGTACTAGTCTCAGTTTATCGACAAGGATATACTTTGGTTAAGGTATATATTAATAGAGAGTTTTCTTAAAGATAATTGAATTTAGGATTATTGGGATGAATTGAAGTAAATTTAAATTCTTCAACTTCAAAGGATAGAATATCAGAAATTTATTCAAATAACTTCTTTACAACATCATCATAATATTGTTATAGTACCATATCATCTAACTATGAGCAGAATATCTGTGTATCAAAATTACATAATGGTCTAAATCAGTTAACAAATAAATTACAATTAGAGTAGTTGATTGGAGAAAACATCAAACAAATAATAAAATTGTGGATTCTGATATTCTTTATATAAGTTTAGAAGACTTATAACTATGTGTCCCATAAACTAATAGAAATATCCAAATAAAGAAGCGCTCTCTACTTTATTTTTACAATAAATTTTAACGACATTTTTATCTTAACACAATTTTGGAAAGATTTCATTAAGTTTTGAATGTTCTGAATAATTTATTGTATTGTGTGTAAATTTGATTTCTTACTTATCAGATGTTGTTAATTTAAAAACTTGAATTGGATTATACAAGTGATTATAATGGATCAATATTTGATTACATAAATATGGTTTGAAATTCACATCAACATGCAATTCATAAAATAGCTCTGAAATAAAATTTGGATCATCTTTAAGAAATCTTGAAAAAAAAACATTATGTTTGACAAATAAATTTAAAATAGTACATTTACAAATTTATTGTTGCTTTTCCAATTTAAATTTTGCAAATTTATCATTAGAATGAGTATGATATAATTTTATGAGTTTTTAAATTTTTTCATCAATTGGAATTTATAGAAATTTGCTTGTTGCATAACTCCAAGGAATATTGTCTAAAGTTAAAAATTTTAGGATTTTGAATATCAGTGTATATAATTTTTAGCCTTCTTTCAGTGCTGTTTCTTTTGAAAGAAACTCTGGCATATTCTCATTCATAAAATTTACAGAATTTTCGATTTTTAGTATTTAAATGGCATCCTATATCTAAGACATAGTATTTTCATTATAATCAGCAATTTTCTAAGTCCGTTCAAATAATAACGCAAATGATACCATAATAAACAATCGAAATCTCTCTGTCAGGTTTTCTATATAGATTATATAAATTAGTACCTCCAAATAAAATTTCAGGAACAGGCATTTGCATTTAAGATTACGAATGTTTATTACAAAATGATTTCTTCTTCATTACCAATGTATCTCCACAATCACAACATCCTCCATTTGAGTAATGATATGTCACAACATGATCTTATATAAAATAATGATAATACTCAAATGCTTTTTCGGGATGTAGCATTCTTAGCAATACACATGAGTAGGCTCTTTGCTACAATCAAAACATTTGTAAAACAAGAAATTTTTAGGAAGAGGAGCAGAACATAAACTTTTACATCCTGTTCCTTTTAATTTGAGAATCTTATTTTCATACTCGTTATTTGTTAGATTTAAGACTTATTAAACTAATTCGACATCACTTTTGGTCTCTTGTGAGTAGGCCGCATTTAATATTATGTCAATCAGCTTTTAAATATCCATTTTTAGATTTTATTATTAAATTATATATATTATTCATAATAAATCTTAACATTATATTATTCTTAGTTTCTTTTTCCAACGATTAACTCCTATTTATATAATCAATATTGATTGATAGTTATATAATGAATTATTATTGAGAGCAAAAAGGAGGACATATAATCTCAAAGAATTACTGAAGTAATTTCAATTATTGAAGATTTTTTTTTTAGATTTAATAGACTTATTGTACATTATTAAATTATACTTAGTGAATTAATAGTTGAGTTTATATCGTTACTTGCGTAAGTTTTATAATTATTGCAAATTGTTTTCAGTCTTTATGACTTCATAATAATAGCAGAATTATCATTCTTTGAATTGTATTTTATCTAATAAGGAAAATAACAAGTAATATCTGTGAATTAGAAGATATAATTGCTCAATAATTATATGTCAATATCAAATGATATCATATTAATCGCTATATACATTAATTAATTAGAGATTAATTTCTTAAGATTTCAACTTAATAATAATTCAAGTTAATAGAAAACTTTACTAAAATATCTGGAATTATTTAAAGTTATGAATTAATCTTATAATTCTTTTTCTATCATTTTTTACTTTAAGATTGACAAAACCTTATTTGAATAATATTATAAAAATGAATTTGATAATACATAATCATAAATAAATAAATAGATTGGTAATATTAAAGTCGTTATAAAAGAATAAAAATGAATCTAGACTTAAGAATAAGCATATCTAACAATGATCGCAAGTGATGATTTATTTGCACAATTTACAAGAGTTATAGGAATCAAAGATATTGAATTATTTGGAAGGGCTTATGTAGTAAATACTTTGACTATATTCAACTAATTTATAAGGTGAAGAGTTTTTTAATAAAAACTTACTTTAATTGGGGTTTACATTAATTTGTTTTAATTTTCTTGTCTCATTGAATAGTGTGTGATTATTCTTATGACTAGAAAAAGACTCAAAAACTGTATTGTTGTTGTAATTAATTACTATTTTGTTTTGAGGAATCTATTAAAGAGATGGAGAAAAATATTTAAGTCAATTGCCACTCAAAAGAACAATTTATCTATTGAGTAATTTGCATAAAATCTTTTGAATTCACTTTGGTTAATTGTAATAGATAAGGAAGTTATCTTACATTTTGCTAGATCTTATATGATCGAAGTATAAGAATTCATTTTACACTAATTATTTTTGGCACGAGAGGATTGATATTGAAAATCACTGTTCAGATTGCCACACTTATTCTTTTAATGTTACAAAATTTAATATTTTTATCAGTAATATTAAAGTGTACATGCAATATATTAGGAATATTGAAGATCATAACAGTAATTTGATTTTGAGGGGAGACTTTGATTTTTTGTAATATATATAGTATTAATCAGTTGACTATTTATTTTAATTTAGTTAAAATATGGATTTACGCTCAACAATTTATCTTCCATCAAAGTAAATAAGTGAAGGAGAAATTTAAGTTAAGGGGAAAACGTTAGGAAGATGGAAAACAAAGAGATTTATTATTGATGAAGAGCAAAGAATTTTTGCATTAAAAAGCTCCTAAGCAAAAAAGAAGTTAAAGCCATTCTATCTATAGTATTACAAAGTATAGAGGATAACAATTTTATTTAGTTAGAGATAAGAGAGAAAAAAAAAGATAAAATATCATTTGATTTGATTTCTAAAGCAGGAGGCAAAAGCGTGACTTTGGGAATCTAAAATGAATAATAAGCCAATTTGATAATCAATTTATTGTAAAAATTGATAACAAAGGAGGAGCCTATTTAAAAATAACAATTAGAAGAATCATAATTAAAAGTTTAAATTGAATAATCTGTAGCATATTCTCAATGTATGTGTGATTTAATATTAAGAATTGGTTTTTGAGAAAATAGATTATGAAATTCCTTGTTTTTTTGATACAAGTGAGATAAGGGAGAAGTATTCGTTTTATTCTAATTATTAAGCATTTCTCAAATAAGGAAAGGACAATAAAGATTAGAGAGGTTTTAGATGGTTTATAAGTAACAAGCGTGTACAATGTACAAAAATGTTGAAAACTATCATTAATTTGTGTCTTTTATAGAGTTTGATGGGAATTGTATAATTATAAATTGATAGTTAGGCTGTGATGTGATTGTTCAGAATTTATTGGATAATAAAAAAATAAATTAATGGAATCCATATGTGTCTCAATCTGAATCTATGGTAGTTAAAGAATTGTTGGAAGATAAATCTTTTTAAATTTGTGAGGTACGCTAAATGACAAATCTCTTTGTGTTTAAGCGAGAATATCAATATCTACGCCATCATCTAAAACTAGATAATATTGAATTTATTGTTTAAAAGCAAATTGATTAAAGACCAAAGACTAAATGTAATTAAGGAAGCTTGAAATATGGTTTGTGGAGTATTGAGTATAAGTAATAGAATCATTTCTAATTTAAGAAATAATGTTACTAAAGTATGTTATGTGACAGAACAATCAGTTTTGGGTTTATCATATCCAGATGAAGATTCTTACCTAACTTAGGTATTTCTACAATAGATAAATAATATTAATAAGTCATATATATAGAAGTTAACAAAATAAGAATAAATTCCAATTGTTGAAGTTCCTCAAATCAATAAAATTATGATATCTGAATAGTAAATATAAATTGGATAATATTAAATATAACCTGATTAGCAATGTTCTTAAATTAAAGTTATTAAAGAAAATCAATAATAGAATTAAGAGGAAAATGATTAATTTTTTGATTGTGAAGAAGAAGATGCAATAGATGAGATGAATGATAAATTATATATTGTTGAAACTGTGGCTAATAAATAATTGGTTCAAGATGATGTTGTAAAAGATGTTTATGAATAAAATGCAAGAAGGTAATCTATTTTACCTATCTAAATTGATACATAAGATAATACTGAATAAGATTGGGTGGAGAAGAAAATGAAATTGGTATTATCAGGAGGTTATTGTTCACTCTCAATAAATGTCAAACATCAATTGAAACCTAAAGAAAAAGGTTAACAAATATAATTTTTGACTACACAAGAGGGAGGACACTACATATTTAAGAGAGACTTTATTAGAGAAGAAAAGAATGGAGGGTTGAAAGTTATTAATGAAGAGAAGTTAGCTGCTTAAAAGGCTGTTATTAAATTTCTAATTACCAGAATTGGAGCATCATTGTTAATGGGAAAATCTATTACTGGTATATCGATGCCAGTATCAATTTTTGAAGCTCGTTCAAATACTGAAAGAGTTTGTAGTAGTTTGGGATTTGCACCAATAAACTTAGATGAAGCTGCTCAATCTTAAGATATTTATTATAGAATCAAATAATGTGCAACATTTTAATTTGGATTTATATTTATGTATATTTCTTGTGAGAAAGTATCTATTATTTTTTTAAGTTTAGCCTTTCAATCCAATCTTAGGTGAGACTTTCTAAGGTTTTTATGATAATTGTCCAATTTATTGTGAATAGATTAGCCATCATCCTCCTATATGTGCCGTTCAAATGTATGGAAGATCATATAAGTATGGCTATCATTTAGATATCTAGAATTGATGGGTAATTAGAATTAGTGGCTAATTTTCATTCCAATTCAGTTGTTGGTAGAAATGTTGGAACCTTAAAGGTTACTTTTGAAAATCCTCATTAAGAATTATTATTAACATTTGCTCCAGGTAGTTTGAATGGGACAACATATGGTGATAAAGTGCTTAATTATCTTGAAAAATAATTCATAATAGATTTGAAAAATAAAATTATTTTAGAAACTACGTTCAATCCTGACAAAAAATATTGTTAATATTTTGAAGTTGAATATGTAAATCAACTTGACTATTTATGTGGAGCAATTTGTGATGTTACTGATGCTGCCATTTTGAGATATTAGAAAGAAGGTCATAGAAAATATAAAGGATTGGATTTAAAAAATGACATCAAATAGGTTAGACATAAAATTAAGGGTATTTGGATCAATGAATTAAAAGTATTAGAAATAATATATATATAGATTGACAATTAGAAATTAATATCTATTCAAAATGATTATCCTGTTAAAATGCAATTAGCTTAATTCCCAATACCATCAGATGCCACTTTCAGAATGGATCTTTTATGGTGGAAATTGAGAAATTTTGATGAATCTTAACAATGGAAAGAGAAGTTGGAGATTATTTAAAGATAAGACAGAAAATTGAGAGAACAGAAGACAAAAAAGAAAAAATGATACCTTAAAATGTATATTTTGATAATTTATTCGGAGTAATTATTAAATTACTTAGGCATCATTAATTATTTTCTTTAAATTCTCTATTTGTTAAATGTTCAATATTACTAATTTAAAAATACTCTCTTAAATAAGTCATTAGAAGATTGCAATAGTATTTATTAATTACAAATACATATATACTTTAACACTCATTTTCATAATTAAATAATTATCTAATGATAAATTTGGAAATTACTTAAGACATTAAATAAATGTGGACTATTGAATGATGGAAATAAGATAAAAATGGTTAAAAACATTTATATTAATGTATGAATTATGAAAATGTCAAACTAAACTATTCTTTCTATTTGATAACTTGTTGACAAGTGTAAGAATTTTTTAATAGATGGTGTTGTCGCTAGTTAATAATAATTTGCATATTTAGAATGCCTAGTGTCTTGTAATAAAATAGTTACCTTAATGAACAACTCTAATCCTGTATAATCAGGATTAAATTTATGAGATTACTTTTCAATTAGATGTACAGCATCTTTATATACATTTTCAACCACATGAACATATGGTTTAGAATTAGCATCTATAGTCTTCTAAAATGCTAGTTTATCTCCTTCTATTTATAAATATCTAATTAAATCTTATTCATCTTTGCGATAAGATTAAGTCAATCTATCTTTGATTACACGTTCTTTTGATAATTGTTTCAGAATGTTAATTTCTAAAAATAAGAAAAACCCATGAGAGCAATATTAATCAAAGTGATATAAGAATTACTCATTTTCAGTAACTATTGCTAGCAGAACTTCAAACTTTTCAGAAGGATCTATTCAAATATAAAATATGTTATTACTAAGTCTTGTTAGACCAATTAATGCCTCGATATATAGTTTTATAATCTAAAATACATGCCACCTCAAATATCCTAATTGATAAAAGTATCTGCAATAATCTGGATTTGAAATAGATGTATAACAATATTCCAAAGTGTTTTTTACTTTTTCTAAATATTATTGAGTGGACACAATTTTATTTTAAACCTAAAATATATTTGAATTATATTTACTAAGAATATATTAGCAAAGGTTGAATATAAAGTACCTAAATAAGGATTTGATTCATATTTGAATTCGATACAATATTTCTAATAAATTGCAAGTGATTCATTTGCTGCTTACAATGACCATCTACAGACTACATCATATGAAATTCCATCTTTTATTGTTTTTAAAGTTTTTATCTTACCCTTTAAAAACAATTTAGTTTCTTGGAATTTCTATTATTTATATGAATGTTAGTTTATACCTTCTCCATTTATTGTGTGCATTTGTTTTTGACTCTAGACTCCAAATATACTCTAGTTTTGGCTATGATATCTTGTTTGAGAAACTTGATCTTCTTATCTGAATCTTATTACAATGCTACCTCTAAGTCTTTGACTCTTTTGTTGATCAAAAACTCAGAATACATTGTTGCTATCAATCTTTATAAATGACCATTGAATATATGCTACAAACCATATTATTGTTGCACATATTTTTAGGCATAAAATATAGGATCAACAGACTATATCAAAATTCTTGGTTGTTATATCAAAGATTCTATGTAGGCAAAATAAGCTTCTGTTGTTAATTTAGCTATTTCAAAATAAGGCCTTAATGCTGTTTTAGTTAATGTTTCCTCATAAGAGAATTTGATATCACTTAATTCTTGCACATCATCAGTTTCATCAAATGTTATTATTTATTCCACTTGAACTGGATGATAAATCTATCAATATTATAAACATAAATACTCTTTGCTTTTAAACTCTTGTATCATCAAAATGGCTGTAAATCCAATGAGTTTATAATTAAATATTTGTTTATTTTATTCTCTTTGATAACAATTTTAACAATTTAATGGCTTTACTAGATGCAGAAGTATAATCAGCTGTTGTAATTTCAAATAACATTAAAACATCAGTAACTAAGGCTGAAATCTCATCTATATTGGACTCACCAAAAGATTAAACACTAAAAATATCATATAATTGATTACAAATTTAAGTTTTATTTTGATAATTTGAAATCTCCTTTCATTATAATACACAAAGCTTATAATCCTTCTACAAATGAATAAAGTAATCGCATAAATAATACTTATTTTAGGACTAAGAAATTTCTCACATTTAATGCAATTTGTTTTATTGGTCCAATATTATGTAATAAATTATGTTCATAATTTTCAAATGTTAAATCATGAATATTTAATGCTTTAAATAATTAATTAACTGATATTTCTGTAGCATTTGATTTTAAAAATATCCTTTCACTTTGCCAATTCAAAGCCATTCTGCAAATTTCATAATAAATTAAATCAAATAATTTTCGTTTAATATTATAAGCCATTGAATCAGCATCTCTAAATTATCCCACATGTAATTAATAAACAATCAACTTTACTCCCAATTAACATAATGCTATCTAATTATCAAATCCTTGATCTTTATCATCAATATGTCTGAATCCTGTTTAAATTTTATCCATATCTTATTATTCTAGTTATTGTGCTACTAAATATCGATTAATATCAGAAGTATTTTATCTTTGTTGTTTACCTTTCTTCTTCTTTTATTTCTTTTCTTTACTTTCAGTTAATACACTATAGGCTGATTGAATCTACTCAAATAAATCTTAAATTTTGATGTTATCTTTTTTATCTTATTTTTCAACTAATAACCTTAGTTCTTCAGATAAAACATAAGTTCTCAATTTATTAATTTCTAATGCTAATTTTAATGAATATTTCTCTTTTTTCAACATCTTGGCTTTATTTTAATATAATGTAAACAAAAACTTAATTAGTTCATTATTTAAATCCAATTGTTAACATTTCAAAAAGAAATCCAGCAATTTTATTATCAGAAATCTAATTTAAAATGTTTTATGATTTTTTATAAATTACATTTCATCTAATTACATCATCTATTTATACGTCTATTGATTGTTATAATAATAATGATTATTAATATGGACATCAAGTATTGAAAAAAACAGTTATTGCAAAGATGCCTTTTATTGATAAGGTATATCATCGTCTTTTATTGGAATTTATTATAATAGATCAACTATCTTTATGTGATCAAATGCCTATTCATAATCATAGGTCAATTATAATATTCTTGTAAAAAGAATCTTATTTTCAATAACTACAAAAATATTTGAGTTTTATATTTGTTCTTCAATTATTATAATTTATTTTTTGATTGCCATTTATAATTCAATAAAAGAATGCTGATTTTCTGATTCTGCATTCTGCTTACTTAAGATAAAGGTATAACCATACAATAACTCTAATTTTAATTAACTAATTTTATCATCATAAAACCATGTTATATCATTGTTCTCTTATTCTTCATTTACTTATAGATATTTGACTACAAATTTGTATAGTTTAAGTAAACATGTAATTAGAGATTGACTTAATACAGAATTGGGAACATCATAATTGTAATCTAATTGATCATCATTCTATCTGAAATAATATGGATATTGATGTTATTGATTTTCAATTAAAACATGCACTAATTTGATTTAAATTATGTGACTCAATAGATTGCCACTTCCATATAGATTATGAGACTAGATTAATTGCATGAATCCCTAATAAATTCCATTACTCATTGCTAAAACATTATAATAAAGTAATTAAGAACAATAAAATATAGTCTATGTTATGGCAACTTTTAAATAGTTGAAATAAATTTTAGAATCTATTTAGAAACTTTCATATATCATAAATTGTTCTTCCATCAATGAAATGATAAATTTATAAATATTTTACATGTTCTCCTATTAATCAGTTTCTGAGTAGTGTTCTCCTATCCAGCCAATAATGGGAATGAAATGTAATTATTCCAAAATACAATTAGATTATGTCAATTATCTTACTAATTAAGAGGCAATTAATTCTGTCTGTTGAAACTCTTTATTTCGATTATATATCAATAGTAAAATAAATTTCACTTAATTTTCATAATAATTAAGATAAGCCAAAGATTATTTTATAAGATCTTCATTTAATTATTTATGTTTTGAGCACTTAACAATTGATTTAATTAAACTTTATTTTTCAGTGATTTTTTCGTTTAAGATAAATTATTACATCAATTAGAGATCAAGTAATAACTCATTTGCTGTAGTCAATGCATTCTCACTAAAACTATCATATAACAATTATAGTTGAATAAATTAAATCTACAATCGATTTAATAGTTTTAAGTAAATTGCATTAGTTAACAAAAAGTAATTATTATCCTTTTCTAAATATTTAAGATCATATTTAATTTCATTCCATTAATCTGCAATTAATTTGATCATTACATCTTTTCCAATTGAATACATACTATTAAGATTGCATATCAAAGATGATAATAATTACATTTGAAAAATATAAACTTTGATATGATGAGAGAATGATTTCATAAATTTTGACGATTGATAATCTTCTTTTTGTAATTGTAATAAATTGAAAATAAGTTTTTCATTATTTTTAAACTTTTCCTAAATCACTTAATTTTCAGATTAACTTAGTAAAATAACTTCATTTATAATTTCTTCAAATTCATTTAATAAATTGATTAATTATGTACATTGTTTGATACTAAATTCCAATCGATTCATGTAAACATAAAAAACAATTTTATATTGAAAATAGAAGATAAAATATTTAAATTCATCAAAACGATTAGAAATTATCTTGACAATGTTGGATTTATAATAAAGTTGAAAATGACTTTAAAAATCTGATATTTCTTCAAAAGATTATTCACCAGAAGTGAGAAAATATTTGTGAATAATAATTTCCTCAAAATCTTAAGACATTTCATCAAATTTTTCAAGTTGCCCTAAAATTAAATATTATTCTAAAGAAAAGATTGTTTACTTTAAATATGATTTGATAGATATAAAAACTTAAGTTGTAGATTGTTCTCCATTCAAATCATCCAATATATTGTCATAAAAAGTTGGACAAAATCTTTTTGATTTCATTGCTTCCAATTCCTCATCAAAATTACAATTAATTATTCCATTCTCATTAAATAAAATTTTACCTTGTAATTTAGCTGCCATTACAGAAGGATATAGTCTTAACTTATAATCTGGATGCAACAATTACATTATCAATTAACTAGATTTAGGATAATCATGAATCAATTAATTCTTATTATTCATCATCCATTTTCTAACTGTAAAACCAACATCACCATCATATTCTTAAATTGATTTTTCCACTTCTAACTTCATTTATCCAAGAGTAACCATCTAAAGACTTATCATTCCTAATGAATAGATATCACATTTCTATGGATTTATGGGTATCTAATTATTTGGTTTAAGATAATTAGTTAACAATTCTGGACTCATATACCATAATTCATCATTTTATTATATAGATCTAATGAAATATGTTTTTTCAGTATTTAGATCATACCAAAAAAACATTCCAAAATCAACAACTATATATTATGAATGTTTTGCTTTATCAGATTTTTCAACAAGAATGAAACTATCCAAATTTAAACAACCATGAAACATACCCATATTGGTTTCTAAAAAATCTAATAATTTAATAGCAGAAGTGATGAAATTTGATATTTCAATATCTGTATATTTTGTTTATCTCTCTTTTATAACATCTTTTAGAGTCTTTCCATTACAAAATTTATTACTCTTCGGAGAACTATAAGCTCTACATAAATAACCTTTAATTAATGGATCTCGTATGTTTAAAAATGGGGATTACTTTTGAATTTTCAAATAACTAAGTTTGGCAATTCCTATAGGTAGATTCAAGTTTGCATAATCAGGTCCCTCAACAATATCATAAAATCTATAAACTCTATTAATGAAATCTTTAAAAATATTCCTATTGTATGATATATCAGTTGTATAATAGAGCATAATATCTTCTCTTTAAGGAACATCAACATATGACATTAACCATCTCTTATTTAGAGGTTACAGACCAAAGATATTTGTATTAATATTCGAAGCAAATTGATCCTTCTTTTTATCAATTCTATATAGTAGATTAATTTTAGGTTGAGTTTGTCTTATCTATTCCTCAACGAACAATTCCCAAATCTACATAGAATTTATTTTTAAGAATGGAGCTTAAATCCTAAATGGAATGTAGGAGAAATTCATAATCCTATTTTATTTTCTCAATTCATTCGTGACATAATTATCTAATTAATATTCCACTTAACTGACTCCTTTTGATGACACCATATAAATATAATGCTCTTTATGTCTTATTT
>JPFL01000638.1:1526-17426 GCA_000733385.1 Paramecium biaurelia
TCAATTTTGAAAAATTAAAAAATGAAATACAAAATAATTTATTGTTTTCTTTCGATAATTAATGAAAAAAGTTTAAAATCAACAATTTTGTTTATCATGGAAAAAATTTTTTGTTTTTTGGAGCATCTCAGACTACCATGAAACTAAATAACAGCGCGAAAAATGTATTATTTAATAGGATAAGAGTTTGATTGAATTGGAGGATGTAACATAAAAGTATTAAAAATTAATATCGAAAATTGTTAAAGGAACTCAATTTACAAAGCAAATAATACTTTTATTTTTAAATAGCTTAAAGCGTGCTTATTATAATGTTAAATGAAATTCATTTAAAAATTATAATAAATTAGTTCATAATTTGAATATTATGTTGACTTTATTAATCAACCTAGGTAGATATTTCAACGATTTTTCAACAGAAATAACTTAAAATATCAGCAAATAGCTGTCCTAAAATTAAACTCTTAAATAAATATAATAATCATTATTGAATTAACTAAAAAAATTTTCTTTTCAGAAATCTAGAATAGCTCTCAATACCTTTTAGAGTAATTAACAATTGAGAAAGATGACTCATAGTATGTAATCGAGAAATAACTTCTTAAGAGCTTGAAATTTATGATGGCTAATCTTATAATGATAGGAGATGTGAAAAACATGATAAAGAAAGTATTTTTGTTGATTTAAATTTTGAAAAACCTTACCCAATAGGTTAGATTGCTTTGATTGTGTATTGGAATATTAAGTTAAACTTACTTAATTAAAATAATTTTAATTAAGATGGTAACACCACTCCACAGTGATAAAAGAGAATATCAATCTTAAAGAGAATAGATTTTATGCAAATTTAAAAAACAAATAAAATCTTATAAGTTAATTGGCGACAATTCTAAAGAAGAATTAATTCTTTGAAAGATGAGTTAGAAGATATTTGTAACAAAAGATAGAATGATATCAACAATTGCCTTGTCACGAAAGAATGGAGATCATTAAGTTTAGAAGATCTAACATAAATAACTGATTTATTATTTTAAAATTTACAAAGTGCCACAGATGAAGAATCTAAATTGAAAATTGAAGATTAATAAATAAATCAAAAAATTAATGATACATACTAGTATTTCACTGATCTAATAAATAATTGCTTAATAATATTTTAGGGGAAAACTTTACTAATAACAAAGAGGATTTCCTTTTTTCTATTACAAGTGAGGAGAACAACAACTTAGAACCTGAGGAAAAGCTCATTCAAAATAAATAAATCATAATTAAGGAAACATAAATAATTGATACGATTATAATGCAGCTTAAGAGGAAATTACTTCAGCTATTTTTAATAATGATGGTTCATAACTGGACGTTTATTTGGGAATATATAAGGTTTCTAGTTTTTGGCGAGTAAATGTTAAAAAACAATTAAATCAGCATAAAGGGGCTATATACAGTTTTTTTTTAGTAATTCTATCTATTTTTATCTAGAAGAATGGATGAAATTAAAATATGATATAAAACTGGTTGGGGATTTTGGATTTAAAGGACCTAATTAGTAAGTGGTTATGGAATTATATATTGTACTATTATTGAACAAAAAAGAAAATCTTTTAATAGCTTGATGTAAATTTTAAATGATATTTTGGAATAGATTATAAAACAACTGGAATTTTCATAAGACCATAAATTTTTCAGGTAAATCAGTAAGAAGTTTAAGTTGAATCTTCATAGCATCTACTTATTGTTCATTTTAATGTTGTTATTATATAAACAATTATATGCTTTATGAATTTCATATGGAAGGGCATTTAATATTTTTTTAAATAATTAGCATAATTTTAATAGAATTTTATAGATGTATCTAATAATAATGAAATTTATCATTTACTTAAATTAATTTAAAATATATTTTCAAAATATCACTTAGCTTAAATTAGAATATAAATCATATATTTAAATTCCAAGATTTCTTTTGATACTCATTATTTATTAGCAGTTTTATTGTTATTCTAAATTATTAAAGTCAACAATATCTGTTTGTGATTTTGCTTTGGTATTTTTTTTAAATAAATTTAAATGAATAAAGGCTCGTCCTATCTAATTAATAGTTCAGACTCTCTAAATAGATGTTCTAATTAAGATGAAAAATTAAATTTATTTTCTTCCAAAAAGAGTCCAAACTTTAATTGAACCTCATATCAAAAAATATTTAACCAGTCCTAGAATAGAATTTTGAGAAAGGAGTCTTCCTTTTTGGAAAAAGTAGATTAGGAAAGAGTACTATATTAAATTTGATTAAAAACCCTTAAATTCTTACTATTAAAAGGTAAATTTCAGAGTAATGTTATTTTATTAAAGATGGAAAACAAACTAGTGATGCAGAAAAAATCTCAGGTACACAGATTACAAATTAATGATGTTTGGTTTTTTGATTGTCCTGGTTTTGATGATAATATATCCGAATATACTTGTATAATTTGACTTTTTTACATTCACAAATTTTCTATACTGTTTTTTTTTGTTATAAAGCAAATGAAATAACACAGCTATTATATAAGAAATTAAAAAGATTTAATAATGACAGAATCAAATATTGAGAATAGACCTATCTCGGATTATTAAATGGTTAATAACTTAATACAATTTGAAAATCGTTTTATTTTTTGTATTAATTAATTGCTGATGTTATATCATATCTAAAAATTCTATTGTATGCCAAAAATAATATAATAGAACCAATCGAAATAAATACAGAAATTATCAGAAAAAACATGGAAAATGCTATTAAACTAATAAAGAAAATTAGGGATTTCATCAAAAAAACTTCTGTTATGACTGAAAGTATATTGACGGTTTTTTTCTAACCTAAACCTTTCAAATTATTGCTAATTCAATTAGAATCTAAATCATTATAAGGATTTCAAAATCTTTTGCTGTATCAAAATTAGCCCATACATTATTAAAAATATAGTATTAATATATTTAGTAGACTAAGAAAGGAATGACAGAATTTGATAATATATCAACAATATTTGATAAATTATTAATTATATTACGTAAATATTCAAATTAACTCTTTAATTATGTTTAATTTGGTGAAATCCATAAAAAAATGTGATTATGATAAAATTAAAAAATACCAAGTACTTATTAAAGGTTTTTTTTCGCGTCTTAAAACCTAACCAATTTCATTCTAAAGATTTGATGTGGTAGTCTGTTTTGAGGTTATAAAATATTATAATATTTACATTAGATAAGAGGTTAAAAATATAGTTATTCGCATTCTAGAATATTTAATAGTTATTTTGATTTAATTCTTACAAAAAATAAGTTCATTAAAATAATAAATAAAAGTAAATTCATCAATTCAAATTTTTCAATAATTTTTGCTCAATTTCAATAAAGATTAATAACATAACAGAATTTCAGAGAATTTGGCTTTAGACGACATATGAGTTAAGAAGGCGTTTCTGAAGTTTACCTCTCCAAGATTTGTAACAGATATTTTATGGGGAATAAGAAATCTTTCCAAATATAAAAAATAAATAATCATTATATTTTTAGTTACATTTTAAAATTAAATAAAATGGGAAACCCTTTAAGCAAAATAAACCAAGATCAAAAGTTCCATTCTCAACTTGCTAAGAATAATAATGTTATTATGACTAAAGGGTTGTTTAATTATTCTTTAATATAAAATATGTTATTGTATTAAATATTGATATTTAATTAAATTTATAATAAAAACGCCGAAAAAAGGTACAAGCTATCATTTAAATCGTATTCATATATTTGATAAAAATTAATAAATATAATGGATTAAAAAGCTAAAAAACCTGGGTTTTGGGAGAATTTAAAGAACGCATGCTAGATAACAGCAATTGTAACAGGAATAACTGCTGTTGCAACTAAAGCTGGATTGGCACTTTCTGGATTCTCTTCAATTGGACCAGTTGCAGGAAGTTTTGCTGCTGCTGTACAATCCACCATTGGAAATGTGGGAGTAGGAAGCTCATTTGCTGTTGTTTAAGGAATTGCCATGTTAGGTTTTCCAGCCATTATATTACCTGCTCTTATTGTTGGAGCTGTAGTTGGAGCTGCATGGGTTGCCTATTAGATATTCAAAAAATGAATTTATCATCATTATTATAAATGAATCCATAAAATTTATCCATTATTTATACTGCTTCTAAAGGGAGGGATAATAAAAATAATTCAAAATTTCTTTTAATATGAAGTGTTACGAAACTTTATTTCAAACATCGAATATTGATAAAGAAGAAAATTCTGTTTTTAAAAGTTCATTTCTCTCCCATTTAACCCAACTTATACTTATTCAGCCAAGTTACTTTTAGCATATTCCATTATCAGTTAGTTTGCTAATTTATCAAATTCAATTATTAGCTTTCTATTCTATCCAGATTGAAAGATCCCTCATAACTAGAAAGAAATTTGTTAGGGATTTTATGTGTATTAATGATAGATTCTGTTGAACATATATTGTAGAATATGGTTTTTCTAATATTGTATAAAAGGATAGGAAATTGTTTAAGTTTAAGGTTTTGTATCCTTTCCTTTTTAATTATTCAAAAAAATTGAATTAGGTTACAATCTTTGAACCTGCGTTAATTGAATCTTAACTTTAATTATTTGTATAAGGATTGAAGACCACTCTTGATTAAACAACTCTTAGTTGAAGAGAGGAAAGGCAATATCATTATCAAAAATTATATAAAATAAAATACATTTATAAAAGTATTTTATTCAATATATAAGAGACGATAGGTGGAATATTCCTTTGCTCTTATTTTTAATGAATAATAATTGCTCTTGTAATTAGATCATAAAGTCAGTATATCTCTCCTTATAATGAAATCTCTTTGCTTTTTCAGTTATATTTATGTTTAAATTTAAATATAAGGTCTTAAATTTACTTTATTTATTATCCTTTTTTCATATCTCCTTCATGTATTTATATTTGTAAAATTGTTAAACAATCCTTTAAGCTTAATTCTAAGGTATTGCTTAATCAAGAAATCGATTAATTATTCTACTCTCACTCTTATTGAGGCATTGATATCGATTTTTAATTAGTTGAAATATTGTTTTCTTATTTCCATAAAACTCAGTTTAAAAATTCTACCAATACTTATTCTTCAATTTTAGTATGTAATTTTTCTTAACTTCAATCCTTTCTATTAAAAACTTAAGTGTACTTGTTTAATTAATATTCCTATCTTCCACATTCCATATATTGGATTTTGTAATTATTTCTGAATTTTTTTTTTTTTTACAGTTTTCTGAATTCGAGGATGATTAAATTAATGATTTAATACTCATTTCAACTAATGATGATAAATCCTTTTAAAATAACATAATAGCATTTAAGACTATCAATAATTCAAATGAATATACTGTCTAAAGGTAATCATTTTATTAATTAAGATTTATATTTTCAAAGTATTTGTATTTAAGCCTCCAAATAACACTAAGAATTATTTGTATTAATAAAGATAGTAATACAATTGACTTGATATAATAATTGTTTCATTAAAGAGGAAATTTGAAGATTAAAAAATTATAATGTATGTATTACGTAAGTGTCACTAATCATTTAAACTTCCCCTCTAACATAAGAATAGAAAGTTTTAAGTATCAGAATTAATAATTTCTCAATAATAATACATTAAAAAATTAGTGTATTTGAAAAAGAACACTTTGATTGAAATTGTTGTAAGTGTAATTTCAAAGCTAAAGAAATTTATAAAAATAGCAAATTGTTTTTTACTTATTATACAATAAAATCATTTTTTGATAATGAATAGAAGTAGAATTTGATCATTTTAATTCTTTAATGTGAAAGAAGATTCTTATACTTTGAGCTCTTTTTTTTTTTAGTGGATGCATATTAAAATACTATTTTTCTAACATTATTAAATGTAATAAAAATAATTTTAAAAAAATGCATTTATTTCATATCATGAACAGAACATAAATAATTTTGTAACTACTTCTTAGCTTAAATCATGATTGATATGAATTCGAAGATAACATAAAGGGTTATATAAATAAAAAAGAAGAAATAGTTTATTTGAATGAATAAACAAAGCAAAAGTAAGTTGATTTCAATTGTATTAATATGAAGCTAATCTGGATTCCAAAGGTAAACTATAATAATTAATAATTATTGTTAGTTAAAAAATAACAAATACTAACTTAATTTTTATTAACGTTGATTTGATATGTTAATTGAATTGCCTGTGCTGAAAAACAATTCTTGAAATAATTACATTTCAGATAAAAAAGAGTTCTTTAAACACTATATTTTGGATGTATATTTTTTTGATTTCATTTAATTCATATTTTTTATATAAAAAATGATGACAATCTCTATATTACTTATGATTTCCCAACCTCTAGGGTCAATATTGATTTTTACAGAAGATTATATTTTAATAAAAAATAGTAACAAACTAATTTCTATTAGATTGGTGTCTTTAAAAAGGAACATCAGGGATTGATAATTATTAAGGAATAAACTATTTTGGAGGATCTAATGATTTCAAAAAAGAAACATTCCTTCAAAATCATTACTATCTCTAACCTCATTCTTAAGTAACTATTTAGATAAGAGCAATTTTTTCTACTTGTATAGAATCTTTTCAGGTGTAACTGGATGACGCAATATAAACTATCGATAACAGTCTGTTTTTTACTGCCTAACCTGTAGATTTGGAGCTTAGCTACTTTCACTCAAGTAAGTCGGCATTTTTTTCTTTGCAAGTTACTAAGAAATTATCCTGTCCTGATACATGGTGGGGTGTTTTTTAAATTTAAATCCATATATCTGAATGTTAAGAAAAAATAGATTATTGTTAGCCTGGATCAAATAGCTAATGGACAATCTTAAATACCAACCTGTATTTCTAACCTGCTGATTGGAATTTTCTTACAGGAAGTTTGGAAAATAATTACATATTTAAAGGTAAAATAAATATGAATACTAGTTTAGATTTTATAATAAAATTTCTTCGTTTTAGTGCTTCTTTTAAAATTTAATAGTATGTCCTCATACCCTATCCAACTAAGGTCAAATTGTAATATAAACTCATTTTCAAGAATGAACCTACATAAATAAAAATATCTATAAATGATCTTGAAATGGTGTGGCCAATAAATAATTATTATGAATACAATTCAATTTGTAATTCAGATATAAAGTTTATTTACAACATTGATATTGATATTAATCAACATAAAAGTGATTTATTGTCTATCACTATACTTTTAAATGAAAGTGCTGGAACTAATTAAGTTAGTATATTTGATTTTGTTGTATATTATTAAGAATAGGATACTATTTAACTACCAAATCAAGGATGCTTAAATTTGATAGATTAATAATGTATATCTTGTGAAGAAGGTTGGTAATACGATAGTTTGAAATAGAATTGCACTCCTATTTGTGGTAATAGAATAATATAAGCATATGAAGAGTGTGATGATGGTAATCAAATTTCTAATGATGGCTGCAACAACTGTAAATTTCAATGTTCGCTGGATTGTTTAAAATGTTAATTTGGGGAATGTTTAAAATGGTCCAAAATTTAAAATGTAGATTAGTTTGATACTTTTTCAAAGATTTATGATTGTTATCATTCTTAGGGTTATTATTTTGATTCATTATTAAATGATTGTTAATCTATTTGTGGTGATCAAATTATAACATAAGAAGAGGAATGCGATGATGGTAATAACTAATTAAATGATGGATGTAATGATTGTAAATTTATATGCTCTGATAACTGTTTGGATTGTTAATTTGGTAAATGCTATAGATGCAATTAAGGATACAAAATATAATAATTTAAATGCATCTCAGATTGCGGAGATCAAATAATCAATGTAGATGAAATTTGTGATGATGGGAATAACATTAGATTTGATGGCTGCCATCAATGCTAAAGCAGTTGCTAATTATAATGTAATAATTGTTAAAATTCTCTCTGCATTTCATGTTTAACAGGTTGGAATCTAATTGATGGCAAATGTGAATAAAAATGTGGAGATGAATAGGTTGCCTTAATGTCTAATGAATAATGTGATGATCCTAATAATAACAATTGTATTGATTGCTTATTTTAATTTTGCTAAGATAATTGTCAAGTATGTAATTATAATGAGTGTGTCACTTGTTTTTTTCCTTTTTAAATGATAAATGGAGTTTGTTAACCAATATGTGGTGATTCTATTGTTACTCTTGAATTTGAACAATGCGATGATGGGAATGATATCCAATTTGATGGATGTCACTAATGTCAATATTCATGTTCATATGGATGTTAATAATGTGAGTAAGATAATATTTGTAAAGAATGTGATTCAAATTTATTTAATTTGGATATCTAAACGGGTAAATGCAAAGAAATTGTTAAATTGATGGATTAGGAAATTGATTCACTAAATGAGAATGATACTAATAATTAAATTATTCAATGCAATCCAAATTATGAATTAGTTGAAAATATTTGTGTTAATTAATGTGGAAATGGATAGCTCAGTAGTAATTACGAAGAATGTGACGATGGTAACAACAATGGAGGAGATGGATGTTCTTCATTGTGTAATCTTGAAAAAATTTTTTAATGTGTTAATATCGAAAACTCATTAACAATATGCTCATTTATAAAACCCCCTGATTTCAATTTATATAGTTTGTCTGACAAAAAAAATCAAATTCAAATTATTGAATTTACTTTCACATAATAAGTAAAATTAAACTATCTATCTAATTTGGAAGAGATTGCAATTTTCAAGATAATCCCATAAGTACAACACGACCTAATTATAATTCCAAAATAAAATCTGACAATCTAACTCAACAATCCTGTTTATTAGATTATTATTTAGTTTTATCAATCTATAGAAAATCCATCGCTAGAAATTGAGATCTCTAAATTTGTCATAACAAATCAGTTTGATTTAGAATTAATAAACTTTAATAAGAGTATAAGTCTTGGAACTCCTTTTGTAATGTCTAAAACAACAAAGCAATAAGTAGTATCAATTGTTAAATTTAATGATGCAATGATGTATTCTATGGTAAGCATTGCAGGTTTAGCTTTAGTAACAGGAAATATATTGATGATTATTAATCTGTTAGAGCTATTGTAATCTTTGTCCTATATTCGATATATGCAATATCAGTTTCCACCAAATTTAAGATAATTCCTTGAAACCTATACTAAGGTTTCTATGTAACCCATTCTAGATTATTTTAAAGTTGATGAACTAATTGCATAACTAAATGGAGGTTTCTTACCATATAAAAGAAAAAAGTCCTAAAAACTAATCTCAAATTTAGACTTAAATTAAATTTATTTGATGAATGCCAAAAGCTGCTACTTTTCTCTTTTGGCTTCCTTTGTTACATATTTAATTTGCTCTATTTTAGCATCAAATTTTGTCAATTTTAAATTGTTTAACAGTTATCCAAAGAATATTGAAAAAATATCATATCTTAAATATTTATAGACATTTCAAACAAAAGTTTAATAACAATGTCTAAAAATAAGAAATGATTACTTTTCATTAGGAATATATTAACTCTATTTTACAATATTGCATCAATTAGCCTTTAGTACTTTTTTATAGTTTCCAGATTACAACTTTGAAACATTATTTGAATCTTTTAATTCCTTAAATGCAATGTTTGCATTATTATTGATAATGTTCGTTTCCTTTAAAGTACTTTCAATCACTTCTTCTCGCATTAGAAACACGTCTAGGTGGAAATATTTCTATTAAGGATCTCGCTGTTAATTTTGGGCACTTCAATTCAAATCCTTTTAAATATTTAGAGTTAAATTTTATATTTTTATTATTGTAATCTGCATGAGTTATCCAGAAATACAATCAATACTATTATCTATGCAATCATTATGTTATTTGATATATTTATACAAATTTAGACCAATGACCTCAAGTTTTGATTTAATTAAATTGATGATCAGAGAATCATTTTTAATGGCAATATTTTGTTCATTTTTATTGTATAGTTTTGATTCAACAAATGATCAGCTTTTACTATATGGATGGATACATATCTTTCTATTCTCTTTTATATTATCTACAAGTTTGGCTGTGGATATGATAGAATATTTTTATAAGGTGTATTAAAATTACTAAAAAAGGAAAATAAAATAAGAAGAAAAATAATATCGAAAGTATTATGATAATCCACTCTAAAAATTTATATTGATTGAGTAGTAACATATAGTTATTTGACATTTTTTTAAATTAAAATAAACTCTATAAATTAAATTAAATTTTAATCATGATTTGATTTCTTGATTTGTCTATCTCCATCATTCACTAAAGATATAAAATTATTAAGTCTAATAATATTCATATTCTTAAATTATAATTTATAAACTTAGTTTAGCCATTTCATCATTATGAAAATATATACTTTACAAATTAAATGAAAGTTAATTATTAATACTTTATTCTCCTGAATACTTATAATTTCCCATAGTAACTATAATATTATGTTTAGAAATTTTTTAAACCTTTAAATAAAATAATTGATTTCATGCTTAGATAAACTTTAGAAATGACAATGCACAAAAGGAAGTTTTGTTTGATTTTTATTAAAAAAATCTATTAATTATCAAGGCTAATTTATATATTTACTATTGAAGATTATAGAATAGATAATTGATTATTAACTTAAATATTTTTTTTTCTAAAAGTCAATCATATATTTAAGTGTAAAAGGACATTTGATTTATATCAATAAAATATATGTAAATATAAATAGTGTTCAAAATTAAAAATATTTAGAAGGGAGTTGTACCTGATTGTAAAATTATTTAGTTTATATATATTGGTCGTCAAGTAACCTAAAAAAAAAAAAATAGATTTTTTATTTCTATTGACATTAAAGAATATTTATCCTTTGAATTTTTGATTCTCCTTTTTGCTTGTTAGAATTTAAATGTCATCACAAAAATATTTTATAATGATGAGAAATATACTTTTAAATTTTGATATTCTATTTTAATGATTAACAATATCGATTAGCTCTAAAGAAAATACTAATTTTTCATATAATAAAACTTGAAAACAAGGAATAAACAATTACTTTATCTACTACACTTACAAATTTGTTGATAATAAAACTAGGTTTGCTTGATTTTTAAACAGAATATTTTATAAATCTTATTATTTTTTTTTGTTAATGAAAAAAGAAAGTGAATGTGTGAAAGTTGTTGTTAGAGTGAGGCCCTTTAATTAAAAGGAAAAGGAAAATAATAGTAAACCTTGTGTAAATGTTGATGAAAAATAAAATGTAGTCGAACTGTTAAAGGTTTTATTAAAGATAATATCTAGCCTGTTGATAATGAAACAAAGTAGTTTTCATATGATTATGTTTTTGGTATGAATGCCAAATAATCTTATATATATGAAAAGACAGCATTCAATTTAGTAGAATCTGTGATTGATGGCTATAATGGGACAATATTCGCCTATGGTTAAACAGGTACTTTATATAGTAATTTAAGGATGTGGAAAAACCTTTACCATGACTGGAGTACCTGAGAATGTAAATATTTGATTTTAAACCTTTAGGAAGAACTTAAGGGTATCATCCCGAGAACATTTACTCAAATATAAACAATTATTGACACTAATACAGACACAAAAAAGAAATTCTTGGTTAGATGTTCTTTTCTTGAGATATATAACGAGGAAATTAGAGATTTATTGGGAAAAGATCATAAAGCAAGATTAGATTTAAAAGAAGCTTAAGGTTGTGTCACAGTAAAAGACTTGACAATGGTTACAGTAAAGACTGCTTAAGAGATGGATAAATACATGACAATTGGTTAAAATAATAGAGTTGTTGGAGCTACTGCGATGAATGCATAATCAAGTAGATCTCATTGCATTTTTACTGTATATGTGGAAAGTTAAATAATAGATGCAAAAGGGAATGAATTTATTAGAGTAGGAAAACTTAATTTAGTGGATTTAGCTGGAAGTGAAAGATAGTCTAAAACATAAGCAACTGGAGATAGACTCAAGGAGGCAACAAAGATAAATTTATCATTATCTGCTCTAGGCAATGTGATTTCAGCATTAGTAGATGGAAAAACTTAACATATTCCTTATAGAGATTCTAAATTAACAAGATTATTATAAGATTCTTTGGGTGGTAATACTAAAACAGTTATGATCACTGCTTTAAGTCCTGCTGATTATAATTATGATGAAACTCTCTCTAGTTTAAGATATGCATCTAGAGCTAAGATGATCAAAAATCAACCAAAAATTAATGAAGATCCAAAAGATGCTTTATTAAAATAATAGGCAGATGAAATATCAAAATTAAAGGAATAATTATCTAAATTGCATAAGAGTGGTGGAGGAGGATCAGAGAAGGATATTTAAAATAATAGTAGTCAAAATTTTTATGGTAATTTGAAGAAATAATAAGAGATTCTGGAGATTGAAAAGATTAAATCCGATGAGGTTTAAAAGGAACTTGAAAAATTAAAATAGGATAATGAAAATTTAATTAAGGAAAGGAAGGAAAAAGAGGAATAGATGTCTAGATAAAAATAAAGAGAGCTTGAATAATTGATAAAAGATAATGAAAAGTTATAAAAAGAAAAAGAAAAAGTATTAGAACAAATAGCAGAGAAGGAATAGAAAGCTATGGAAGAATAAAATCTCAGATAAAAATTGGAAGAGTTAATGGTTGCAAAGGAGAAAATGGTTGTTACAGGAGGAAAAGCAAGTGAAGAAGAGAAAAAAAAGTATCGTTTATAACAAAAGAAGTTGAAATAATAAAATCAGGATCATGAGAAGTTATTGGAAGAAAGAGAGAAATAAAAGGATGAATTGTATGAGATAGAACAGAAATATTAATCAGTTTAAGAAGAAATTGAAGCATTAAGAAAAAAAAATTAAAGATTAAGAAAAGTCTATAAAGAAGCAATAGTAGAAATAAAAGATATACAAAAAGAAAATGAATAAGATAAAGAAGAATTGCTTGAAAGTATCAGAGCTTTGGAAAGAGAAAATATTTTATATTTACGAATATTATTAACTATGTTTAAAGAAGATGAATTGTAAAGTCTAAAGGGAGATTGTGTTTATGATGATGATAAAAAAGATTATAAAGTCCCTCCTTTTATCTTTAAATAGAATAAAGTGTCATATCCATAATTACCATATAAAGAAGGTATACTTTTTTTTTATTTATTAAATAGCCTAGGAGTATATTGAAAATCTTAAAGATTAAAGACAATTACAAATTAATCCTAAGTAGGAGATGATTGAAACTCCTGTTAGGACCAATAGTAAAATGCGTTCTGATGAAGTTTAATAAAGATCAAGTAGTCAAGGATTTGATAAATAAAATCGATAATAACAAATGTTGAAATAACAGTAGTAATAGGTTTAAGAATTAGAAAAATTGTATCCAAATTCATAGACACCTTAATTGGAGAAAAAATAAAAGGTATAGCTAAGTCCAATTGAAAATAATAAATCTTCAAGGCCTCCTTCAACATAACATAGTGATTAAAACATTTTTAAATAATCTCCTTTAAAAAAATAAAAAGAACTTTAAGTACCTTAAAAACCTATTAGCAAAATTCCTTTGGGAAAACTACCACCTGATATTGAAAGAAAGAATTATCATTATTGAGAGGAGATTTAATTTGGTATGTCTAAATATTAACAATAATATAAATTGATCAACTTTTTTAAACAGAAGTTTATGTCTAACTTTTTTCAACATATTCCACCTCATTCTTATTGGTGTATTTTTTAATTTTTTCAATTTTAGTTCTTTTTTATTATTACTAATTATTTATTTAAAATCTTTAGTCTAATGAAAGGTTTTAGACTTCTCCATTAGAATCAGGATTTTATTAATGTTCAATTCCTTATATTTGAGATTATTATGGTTATTAATTTTATCTAACAGATTTTTCATAATTTTATTGTTTATTATATGGTTGTTTATTGTTGTTTTATTATTGATAATATTGATTTTAATAAAATCCGTTATTTTATTACCAATATTAAGGAGTCTATTGAAATTAATACCCTAAAATTATTAATTTAGATATACCAACTGATTATTATTAATAATAAGACTAATAAGGTTAGTAAGGTTATTAATAATAATATTATTAACCATAAGGAGGTTAATAGTATCCACCTTAAGTTTTTCGATTGTTTTTTTTCCTCTCATAAGATGCAACTGAAAAAGAAAATGGGATAGTTTCAAAGACAGAAGAGAGTTCCTTGAATTTCTTTTCAAATCTTTAATTATTTGTTCTTTCCTCTCGATTTTCAAACTTTAAAATTATAAAATAATAATACTTCCAATTTATCTAGTTAAGGAAATTCTTCAAATAAACTTTTATTTGAGATTTCATTTTAAAATACTTTTGTCATTTTGATACCATTTTCATTAGATAATTCTGTACAATCTATCAAATCATAAACAGATTTCAAAGTTTCATCACTTCCTTCTAATTTTTGGATTTGCTTAATATTTTCAAATAATTTAAATGAAAGATCCTTTATATACAACTAAATAATAATATAATCTAATACCCATTCTATTTAAAATGTGCCAAACCATTTATTTTCAATTAACCAAAACTTAAAATGGAATTTAGGATTGAATGCAGAAGTTAGCTTTGCCATTCCACTAAAACACATACTATTAATTTCTGTAAAAAAAAGATAAACTTCATATTTCTTATTTGTGAATGCTTCATGTAATCGTTCATTTTTACGAGATGAGCTATAATCTTATTTATCATTTACCTAGTCCAAATGCCATATTTCATAGCCCTATGAACATTGTCTTCTCCTTATGTTCTTATAATAAAGAATTTGCATTCTTCTAAATTATTAAATTCATGATTAAGGTTAATTTTTTCTAAAGGTGGAAATTTATTTCTAATCTAGTTGATATCATCATAACTTTCTAATGATATGAATGGAGGCTAAGAATATTAAAATGCTATACTTAATCGTTCATCATTTGCTTAAATAAAAATAAAAGATTTAAATAATTTCTGAAATATATTTAATTGTTCATCATTATGAAACTAAATCAATCAACAGCGATGTTTATTTTTTCTATTTTTTTTTCCGAAGTATTCCATATTATACCATTTGAAGGCAATTGTCTAAAGCTAGGTAGCAAAATTTAATATAAATATTTGAAATCACCAAACACTTATTTTAAATTTTCTATCATTTCTTCTTTGTCATAGGTAGTTTTTCTGTTTCTGTCCATAAATTCAACTGCAGTGAAACCTCTAAGAACTAAAAACCAATTCCACCCTCCAAAACATGCCATTGACCAACATAATGCAAGTTCAATAACCCAGAATGTGGAAAATAAAGTACTTCTTTGATTCTTAAATTCTTCAAAATCTGTTGATAAAACAATATTTAAATTTAATAAAGTAGCAAAAGAAGTACCTATGAATATATAAGTAAGAAATAGAACAAAATATCTATGATTATAATGGCCAACGCAATTATTTATCCAAGGACAATGGTGATCCATTTTTAATACACATTTGTTACATATACTACAATGATGAGTTCTTTTAGGTTTTGGTAATTAACAAGAATGACAAAATCCTAAAGAAGATTGATCCACAATGGCAGATGTATTAGGAGTATTGGCCTATAATTTTGGTGTATAATTAAATCTAAAATATCTTAAATGAGGATTAGCATTATTCTCTATTTAGTTTTCAGTATTTTCTGGGTCATTTTAAACAGGGATAAAATAATCATTGGTAGTACCTGGAGAAACATAAATTACACAAGTGTAATTTAATATTATATTAAAGCCTATAA